>JAFNEN010001447.1:0-30589 GCA_019343175.1 Oedothorax gibbosus | reverse complement strand
AGCTTACTGGGGTGCATAATATATCCAAGAATAATTTAACCCACAAACTTTGGTATAGGGGCTATCATAATTTGTCCATCCATTTCATGGTGTTGGGAAACTTTTAAACTATTGACAGCTGCAATTCAGCAAAAGCATCAAATTTAAAATTTTGTTCTACTATAAATGGTCCAATATACTTTAAAATTAAATGTCTAACAAATAAAATTCTTAAAACTTAAGTTTACTTGTTGAACATCGAATAAATCCAAAAATTATTCAAGTGAGGGGGGAGAGGGGAGCGTAGCTCTAATCGTAATCGTTTGACCATAATTTTACCTCCACGTTAATACTCTACAGTCTTCAACGTTAGTCTAGTTAACCATTGTTTACAGACTTAAGTAAGCCAAATAACGTGCTCGATATACCTAAGCGTACATGTTAATCTTTCAAATTCAACGATTATATTTACAGCAATTTTGTCACGGTAATGTCAAATCAGTAATATTTTAGACTGGCATTTTTTTTTGGTTATTAGAAATTAAGATTCATTTTTACTTTGTCATTTGAAACCGACTTTTAGCAGGTTCGGTTGAATTGACGTCGTGCTAGAGCTACACAAGGGCTATTGGCGACAGGAGTCATAATTTGAGACTTTCAGCAGGGTAACTTAAGAATTCAATAGCTCAGACGCTAGCTATAGAAGTACACCAACTAGTTTACCTTTACTATTTTCACCCCCCAAATACCCATCAGTTTGAAAAGTGACTACATTTTTAAATAATCTAGTCTCATTACAAAAAGATGCAACTTAGTGACTACCCAACTTTAATAGATATAGGATTTCATGGTTTGAATTTGCTTCGCACTTATAGAGCCGCACAAGACTAATTACCGCTTGGAGACTTGAAGCTGTTCGATAATTTTGCTTCATAAGTACACGAGCCCATCTAGTTTGCGAGCACTGTTAACACAGTTCGCATACTAAAACTTCCGATCTAGTTCGTACAGGAAGGCCCAATTTCTTAACACGAGTCTGCAATAGCTGTGAACGTTCTTACAGGAAATTGGATTAGAGCCCACACGGATTTAAAACGGCGGAATCAAAAACAGAATTTACCCATTGTGTTAACATCAGTGTCAAGAAAACGAAATTAGTTTCAGCCGCTACTTAAAACAAGTCCTTCCACGCGTTATTAGCTTGTTTGGATTAACGTTACACTAGAGCTGTAAGAGGGCTATAGTCATTGACACTTTGCACTATTTGACCTGCCGTCAGTCGACTAATCAGATAGATTCCATCCCGCCCATATTAGGATTTCAGTGTATAATTTTTGAAAGCAAATTTGGTACGATATTGCCGGATTGACCAAATCAATGGATTTTTAAGGAACTTAGACGTCTGCAATACTATTAGACTGCACTGTAAAGGGTTAAATCATGTCACCGTTTTCCATGTTCTTTTTATCTAGACAGTACAATAAAGTTTAAATATCATTTTAACTGCCTAGTTTCAGGTGACTAACTCCATCGCCAATTAATTAGGGCCCAATACTCAAAACCTTCCGAACCACTAGACAAATTACTATACAATCTGTAATAGATACAAGTATTTATTCACCGTTTAGTTCTTAAAATACTTATTACCCCAGCCATATATAGAGAAACCATCCGATCGAGCTTTTAAAACACCGAATGGAACGGAATTAAGGCGTTAAAATAGCCATTAAATTTTAAAGAAAAAGGCACTTCATTTACTCTTACAAGGCTAATTCGACAAATATCCCGACAAAAATTAGTTACTTATTCCAAATAACCCAAAATGAGGCATTTGTCCGCTCTTTTATAGAAAGTAGTTAATTTATCACTTACAAGATTGAGTTTGGAAAAATTAAAGCAAGAAAATTCTACATATTTTACTTTGTTTTTTACGCTTTACTGTGTACTTGGGTTAGTTTGAATTGTCGTCGCACTCGAGGGCTATTGGCGTCGTAATTTAGAACCACATTGTATATACTTAACATAATTGGCCTCAAGTTTTGGCTCATCCTCATGTAGTTTAAATTTATATACTCTTTTGATTCGATTTAATTTCAATACCTCATAACGCTTTAACAAAGACTTAATCTTTCATTAAGTTTTAACCATTCTTACGGCAGCTCCAAGAAATTTAGTTAAGAAAATTAAAGATCTTTCTAACATTACTCTTTATATTCTAATCCAAAATTTTCCAACTTACAGAAAACGCAAATTACGTAGCTAAAGTGAGTAGTTGGTCATTGTAACCACTAGATTTTAACGGTCCCAGAAATATTAACACCTAGTACGATTAGTTATTAAAATCATCTCGCATAATCACCGATTTTACCTGTAATGATTACAACTTTTAAGATTCTCTGTAGTTAGTAACGTGATCTACTTAACACCCTAAATGTAAGATTTAATTGGCAATTTTTGTCTGCTGCTTGCGTTCACACGCACAAGAATTAAAATTCTTTAGCTCAAAATAAATTTTTGTCAAACTGTATTAAGACCTTTAGAGTTGGTCAGAAGTCATCTTAATCAACTGATTTTTATGACGTTGTGGCGGTTCACCACACACGCAACCTCAATATGCAATCAACAACCAGGTGGCGCTGATTTACAGCCACGTTCCTACCACTATTCCAGATTACAAAGTTAATTTGCTTTTTTTAATAAGCCGAGGAAACTCGACTCCACTTTGAGGATCCTTTTGGTAGACTGAGTTACTTAGGCCGCTACAACCTTAATACAGATAATCGTTGTTTAATCTTGTGGGAATTTGGAAACAAATGTTTCGCTCTTAACACTAAATTAGAAAAACCTTGACGGAAGGACACCCGAAATTATCGGGAATATTTTTATCGGGGGAAATATCGGGAATATATACTATCACCTAATGTCACCAAAATAATTACAAAGGTCAGGTTATTTAATAGCAGGAGAAGAGGGAGACCGAGAGACTAAGATTAACAATATATAGAAAGACTTAGCCCAAATGAAGATTAAAACTAGAAAGGTTTGGCTTTGAAGCGGGACATGGGGAGAGCTGTCGTGTGGAGGCTGAGGCCTGCATAAGGCTGTAATACTAGCCAAGATTTTTCTACTCTTATTTCCAGTCACTTAACTTTATACCCCTAAATTAAAAGCTAAAAAAAACTGAAATGACTATGGACCATTTTGGAAGACCTAAATGCATAAATCTGAATTAATCAGCCGATGAAGTAAATCATTGAAAGTTCGGCTTGGTTAAAAAAGCATTGCACTAGAGCTATATGAAGGCTGCATGGCAACCGATTTCTTAGTTTTGAACCACAGTCTGTCTAAAAGTGCAAAATTTGGAAACTTACTCCCGCAATGCAAATCACGCATTTCAATTAACTTTTCGGCGTTTTCCCCTCAAATGCAAAGAAGATTCGTACGAAGTAAAAAGTTCAGTAATTCCGATTAACGTTTCCGTTTTAAAATTACAAAATACCTCATGCGTAATAATCTTGGATCTTTGACATCCGTCGTCCTGTTGATGATGATCCGACGTATTTCCGATGACGATCCGACGTATTTCCGATGATGATCCGACGTCTTTCCGATGATGACCCGACGTCTTTCCGATGATGATCCGACGTCTTTCCGATGATGATCCGACGTCTTTCCGATGATGATCCGACGTCTTTCCGATGATGATCCGACGTCTTTCCGATGGTTGACGTCCACTCCAAGAAATCTTGATGGACATGCTTTACTGAAAAATGAAAAAGGAATCCTAAATAAAATATATTTTTACTCGGCAACAACTGTTATGGACAAAATTTCATTTCTTAAACAAAAGATTAGGGCTTACCCGTGATGAAGCATTCACTTTCAACTTTGAAGTTCACTTCTCGTACTGCAGTGGATGAAGCCAGCAATCACATCTATAAATTTTTTAAACCACCATTAGTTAAGTCTCCATCTTCACGAATATTCTAACATTTAAGATGCATAAGTATTTTCAATAGTGTCTAATTTAAGATCTGCAGTAGAAATACATACCATAAAAGTTTGTTGGCAGGATTTCGAAGTGTCTCAGTCTTGAAGAAAAAGCCGTCCGTAAGCAAGCTTGTTATTACCCTGTAAAAAAAAAGCCGTTGAGTAACTGAACTATAAAAGTTTACTCTAGTCCTATACTATAGTACTAGTTAACTTAACGAGTTAAAAAAATTTAATAAAAAAAAGGTACAGTATAAATTGAGATCAGAGTTCAAAATTCACGGTCGCTAGTAGCAAAATGCGACCTAATCCCACAAGACTTCACAATTAATGTAGCCGCAGTTATCACGACTAGTTTATTTAAACGTCACTAGCCACTTTTTAAAGTGGTTTCCAAAGATCTTGTCAAAAATTCTTAAAATTGCAAATCTCGAACGATCTGAAATGACAAAATTCTCTATACTGCGATTCTTAAATCGCAAAACTATACATAATGACGGCGGCGATACATAAAATGCGATACTCCTACAATCGTAAAATCTAGAAACTCCAGCGATCGCTAATTGTGCCTCCTAAAATTTTAGAACTCCAGCTCTCCTGTAATTCCGGCGATTTTATACTTTATAGGTTCTCAACTGCTGCAAGTTAGCGCATAAATTGCATGAAACTAGCATTTTCGCATACATATTTTTCAAAAATGCTCTTGGGAAAATATGCATTTGCTCCTAGGTTCTTTCAGTTAGTAGCACGAATTGCTCCAAAAGGTTTTGCATCCAATTTCTAACAGATTTTAGGCCCCGTTTCACTTAATTATAGAACGATCAGTGCCGGATTTAAAGACCCAGGGCCCCTAGGCACTTGACATTTGGGGCCCCCCACCATCTCGAAGCTATTTTGGAAACTTAGCAAATTAAATACACTAGTACAGAACACATTTTTTAATCAACTTTAATAAACATCAGAATACTACAATATGTTACTAGTTATTCTATAAAATTTATAAAATCACACTGCGAACTTTCTTCTGTGCATGCAAAAGAACGAATTACGTCGTCCTAGTCAATTGACAGCATTATTTCCGACTATGTACATTACCGGGAGCGAGTTAAGATCTAACATAGGAGAGAACAGGCTCAAGTAATTCTTTAGTGCTGAAAACGAACGTTCTGCCGAGCAGTTTTGACGCTGGTGTACACAACAATTGGCAATTTTCAAAATTTGACGATTTTATCTTTCTAAGGTCCCCTAGGCTCGGGCCTTGTAGGCCTAGGCCGAAATCCGGCACTGTGGGCACGATACTTTCTTGTTAATCGAGGCAAGGTTACAGTTCACATTTTTATGAATAATCTCACCCTACACATACAAGACTTGGATAATGTTTAATAAATTTAAAACTGCCCTAACACAACGCTATTTAGCAGTTTCTTTAGGAATCCTGGAACTGCTAAAGATCAAACAGCGGCCAACAAACAAGCCGATAACGAACGAAATAGTTTTTATGCGGCCTCAAGTAGATTCCGTACGATTCCAATCGATATGATACATGAAAGGGAACAGCAGCTGCACCTTGGTTTTTTAAGTGTAGTAATAGGGTTTTAATTTTTATTTTTATCATCGTAAATTTAAGCCTATGCACCAAGTAGAAACAATGCTATCTTTTAAAATTTGCCAACGTAAAAAATGAATTTTAAGATTCGGACTAAAAATTACCAGCGTAAACGCTTTTTGTATTAATAATGTATTTAAAAAGATTTATTGCGCGCAAACGACATGTATACATTTGTTATTTTTGAGTTTGAACAACAATTTAAATAACATGGGAAAGTATTTTAGCGGTACAGCCAAGTACAACATTGCGCACTATCAAACAAATTTATTATTTTAGGTGTTCAAAAATATTGAAATGGCAAGTACTGCTTTACAAACTTACCGGAGTGACACGCGACAATTGAAGGCATTCCACAGACGTAGTAAATCACTTCAGCTGTACGAACGAACGGACGTAGTACAGTTCATAAAGCGGCGAAATTTCACTACGGGTACACATTTGGTTGTTAACGTTGTGGAAGCAAGGCGACTAATCTGCAATACAGAATGCAACATTAAAGTAATAATTAGTTACTACTGGTAATAAATAGTACTAAATAGTTACCAAGCTAAGGGTGATTTAATTCAGTTATTCAAGTTCATAAAACGGGGAGGGCTTAGGTTTTGCCTTAAATTGCCGGACCAGAGGACATGATCAGAAATTGAATAAATCATGCTTTAAAAGGTAGGTAAGAAAACATTTTTACAATAGTTGTCAATGAGTGGAATGCTTTATCAGAATATGTGGTGTATTCGAAGAGAGAGGGAGATTTTAAGAAGAAACTTGACGGACATTGGAAACTGGTAATGTATTATAGATATATTTTGGACCAACCTTGCTGGGCCTCTGGCCTGTTGTTGGTCGACAATTTTTGCATTTGTATAAGATTTATGGTCGATAAAACTAACTTAATTTAGTAGATCAAGAATGGTTTTATTAGTAAATCGTTAAACTTGCATAGAAACTTGTAATTGCAACAGTTGTTTGAATAGGAGAAATAACATTGAGTTTAGTCTTATAATCATGCAAAATATCCGATTATAATTTAAACTTTAAAAGAACAGAACCCTTTTCCAGCTACTTAATTAAAAAAATAAGTTATTCTGAAAAATATTTAAGAAACAACGAAGGACAAAGAATATCTGGAATTGAAAACTTACCGAAATTGGACCCTTGACAGACAATAGCTTCAATGACTTTCAAAGTCAAGCTAAATTATGCAGCCTTTGAATACTCCAGATTATACGTAACGTCGCTGCGGTAGGAGTTACGAAAATCATTTCAAACCTGTAATAAATGAAGCCTTCTGAATATTGTGAAGCTGTTCTCTAAATATATTAAGGGGACACGGTATACCACTTTTAAAAAAATCTTTAATTTTGACATATTCACTATAAAATTGATTATTAGTTCAAATGTTTTATTAGTTCAATCTATATTTAAAAATATACGACAAAAACTAAATTTTTTAAAAGTTATTTTAAAAAATTTAACTTTTTTAAAACTTTTTAAAATGCTAAGGCTTTTTTTAAATACAAATATTTTACCCCATTTTATCCCTCATGCACTTTAAACTGTCTTACATAAGAATTGGCATCCAGATTTAATTTATTTTCAGTAGTTGTTTTATAAAAAATATATCTAGAAAATCCCAAATTATTTTAGCATATTTGAAAAATTTAGACTAATATTTTTTTTAAGAAAAAAGTATTACTTCTGAAAACAATTTTAATGCCAATTCTTAATGTTAACATATTTGACAGACTGCATACAAAATTCCTTAGACTTTTATAAATAATTAAAAAAGCCATAGCGTTTTGAAAAACTTGTCATCAAGGAAAAATGAACGAGAAAAACACATTTAAAGTTTTCATTCGTATCCTACATTCTACATTTCCGCATAAAAAGTGGAATAACTTTTAAAATTATAGCTACACTTTTAAAACTGGGTAGACTTATTTAGATTTTAGAATAATCCAAACTTTAATTTTAGCAAATTCGCGATATTTGCCATTTTTGAGGTACTGTGTCCCTACGTGGTATATCCACAAAGTACCGTTTGGTTATATAAAAAACGTGTACAGATACAGAAACAAATTTACGCTTGGTGTAGTTACTCCGACTCAAGAAGCAACGTGCGCAATTTTCAAATACGTGATCTACTTCTCTTATTTTCTGAATTATTGAAATTTCTATGAGAAAAAAAACCCGTTACCACATGGTTGAAAACACAGGCGACAACCTTCTACAAGGAAGAGATACAAAAACTTGTGCTACGCTATGACAAGTGCCTACACAATTTCGGAAGCTAAGTAATAGTATGAAAGTTGTGGTTTTTAGCACAATTTGATTGTGCAGACTGGTTTTTTACTAACCAAACGCGACGCACTTTGTGGCTATACCCCGTATTAGGTACTCAAGATGAAGATATGTCTCATTAAAAGGCAGGGCAGCGAATTTTATGGTTGAACTAATCAATTTTTAATTTGCGCTTAAATTTGAATAAAGTTCATTTTTATAGAAGTTGCAAGCAAGTCCAACTATCGCGTTAAATTTTTGGTTAGATGATAGTCCGACACGAATACTTTTTCAAACATAGGCAATTTTAAATTCCTCTGAAGACCCACCTTAGTGTCATGTATATCTGCACACCCATATTGCATTTTAGACAAAACTCGCCTAACGCAAGTGAACAGAAAATAGCACGTACCCAGACCTCTTCTATACACAAGTTTTATACACACTAGAAAAAAATCGCTAAACGCAGCATACAATCGTAATTTAAGCCTTTAAAAACCAATTAAATTGAATTATAATTCAACGAGAAGTTCTCCGACAAACAGATGTCCGTTCTTACGTACAGACTGACAAAAAGTATGAATGTATCGAGTCTATGAGGTCATCTATCCAACAAAAAATAATTTTTAAGATCCGACGGATAGAGCCGAGTTTGGAATGTACGGACAGACGGACACAGTCAGCATGTCAATAGCTACTCTAAATTTTTTTAAAAATTCTTTCGAATAAAACAAAAGAAAAGTTGGCCTGAAAATGAAACACACATAGAACTTAAAATGAAGAATTACCTTTAGTTGCTGAAGAAACTAATATTGACAGACCGATTCTTTAGCAGATAAACCGATCTCACCATCAACTCTATAGCTACAAGTTCAAAAAGGAGGAATCGGATAAAGGTGCTCATATAAATACTTTTATTTCCGGAAAGTCACCCACCCCTTTACTATCATTGGTTGTCTTGAAAAGTGTGGCGTAGTATTTCACACTTTTATTTGCATAAATTCGAAAAGTACTTTCAATTCCCGCCAACACTACTCGAAGTAGGGGCCCGGGTGGCCGAGTATGGTTAAGATAGCTGCCTCCGCTAGCAGTCTGCGCACTATACTGGGTGCGGTTTCGATTCCCGCCTTCGTCCTGGGTGTAATTTCTCTCTCTGTGCCTGTAAAAATTCTTTCTGCGTCTGTCTTACTTGATGAAGGTTTATAAGCGGGTCTCTGATCAAGCACACAAACCGGAAAATGTATTTACCAACCTACCCGCCAATACAACTTGAAATACAATTTACCTTTTCTTTTGGTTGTGGGTGCAAAGCAATATACTAGTACTAGGGAAACACATATAAGAGCACTGACGAAGGGATGTATTGTTGTTAGTTTGGTTAGGTTAAACTAACATCTAGTTAGTATTAACCAAAGGAATTTGGAAAATTGCTCGCAATTTGAAACCACCGTTTTCTTTTTTTTTTATTTACACACTTTAGAAACTCAATAAGATATAATTTATATCGAAAACCAACTACAAACTTTATAAAAATATAATATGTATAGAAACAATGGTTTGAAATTACGAGGGGAGATGTTATTCAACCAAACCAAATAAAACAAAATATTCATTACCTTTCGTCAATGCTATATAGTCCAAAGAGTTCTATAGTAGGGTATATATAGAGGAACGACTCGTACTGAGCTGCCATCGGCAGCCATGGCTCACTACGGAGCCAGAATAGAGTAGCAAAAGTGCTAGTTAATTTATAATTTTGATACTGAGAAAGGAAGTTTACCCAGGGCAAAGGCGGGAATCGATCCAGCACCCGTTACAGCGCGCTGACTGCTAGCGTTATGGCCTGCGATCCAAACCACTCGGCCATCGGGCCCCACATGCCACCCTATATTGTGTCCGTGTTAGTCCATGGTGCTAATGCCAGGTTCAGTCTCTACCCTATTATAGAACTCTTTGGTATAGTCCGTACGATTACAACGCAGGTTTGGCTTCCGCCACCACTTCGTGTGGTTTTCCAAGAAACGACATGGGCGCCGTCGTCTAAATCTACCTTGCTTGAAGCTCTGCTGTGAGGTTAAACACAACTGCACTCCACACGAAAGTAGGATGACTGTGGTTGTACCTTACGACGCGGGCCGTAGTGAGCCTAGTGGTCAGCGTCTCGGTCTCGGGATCGGAAGGTCCTGCGATCGAGTCCCGGTACCAATGAAGACCTACCGAGTATATGCGGAGTACGTGCTCGTTAAATCTGTTGGGTCCGAAAGTCCTCTAAGTTCCCATACCAAATCAATACCTCTGGGGGTGACAAGCCAATTCTGGGGATCCTCTAGTTGGCCTCTGTCTCTAAAAAATTAGATGGATCCACTTATGTGTGTGTGTTGTCTGTTGTGTCTGTCTTACTTGACGAAGGTTTATAAGCGGTCGCTGACCAAGCACACAAACCTAATATATATATATGCCTAATATATAGACATATATATGAATATATATGTCTACCAACCAACCAACCTTACGACGCCCTCGTGTAGCTCTAGTGCGACGATGATTAAAACTAACTCAACTCAAACCCAAGCAGTGTGGGGGAAAAAAGAAAAGATTGCCCCTCAGCCTCATGCCGCACAGTGGGTCGAAACTGAAATCTACGGCGCCAGAATTAATATTCAGCTTCTTTTACACGTCAGATAGCCATAAGAGTTATGTGGGAGTTAGAAATACGGTACTTGACTAAAAAAAAATTATTGGCTTAAAATATTGTTATGCCAAAAATATTAGACACGTATTTTTTCTTTTTTTTCAAATACCCCATAAAAAGGGGGAAAAATGAATTTTAAAATTAGGACGAAAAATCACTCCCGAGAACGCTTTGTGGCTGTCACGTGTATTCAATCGCCAATAAGTGCCAAGGGGTATAAGTTACCAATAATACCATACCAATAAGTTTATGATAAACTTTGCTCAGACCTAATTAGGAATTTATTATTCACCTGTAGATAAAGAGAGAGCGTTAATATTTTCCTACTACTAGGGACGACAATAGGCATGCTATTATAAAGCTTGCAGATGCATTCAGATCCACCGGTTTTAATTCCGATTTATTCAGCGAGTTAAAGTACATACATTAAATAAGAAGAACAGAATTTTGATTAAAAAACTGACAAATGAGAACAAAATTTGTAAAAACATTTTTTTAATAAACCATTCATATTATCAAGCACAGACGTAATATATCTCCCCCCTCCCTTAAACAAAAATAGAAAATACAGATAAGTTTTTAGATATTTAGTGTAATATAGCTATAGATATTCTAGTGTGAGACTATTGGCAAAATCAACTAAACCTAAAAATAAATTTTGACTTTTACAATAATTTATAGAATTGTTACAAATGTGTTACGTACAATATATTATACACAAATAATATTTTAATTTAGTCTTGCATCACACATATTTTTACAGAAAAATGGTTATAATATTTTGATCTAGATATTTTCCATGAAATAAAAATCGATCAACCTAAAATCTATTTGCCTCTTTTCTTTTCCCTGACGTACCTTTACGACAAAAAGGTTTACGCTGTATAATTCTTTAAAAATATGATAAATAGTTATTTAAGCAACTAGTGCCGAAAATAATACTTTATTAAGCGAGTGGCTTTTATTTCACGAGACCGTAGGTCGACTGAAATAATGACAAGAGCTTAATAAAGTATTATTTGGCACGTGCTTGCTTACAATATTTTTATAATAACGTGCAAAAAAAGAATTTCTACCAATGAGTGATTTTCATGACATCATTTAGTTTCCATGGCGATATTCGAAATGCAAAGTAGTAAAAGAAAAGTTGTAAAATAATTTTCTATTTTGAATCAAATGTTACTATAAATATGCATGTTAAATAAAAGTATTGTTTGGCGTGAAATTTGTGTTCTTACTTTTGTCTTATTTAATTTCCTTTAATAATTTTTGTAGTACTTGAAGTTTCCATGGAGATACTAGAAAATGTAAAAGTAATAAACTAATAGAAATAAATGAGTTTCATGACATCATTTAGTTTCCATGGAGATATTCATGACATCATTTTGTTTTTCTACCAATCAGATACTCTTATTTACTTTACAGCACTAGTGCCGAAAGTACTACTTTCGCAACTGTCTGTAACGCAAGCACGTAAAGTGTCATTTTCGCAACGATTTATGAATGAACATGATATAAAAAAGCGAACTTTTTTGCACGTTGTTATAAAAAGATATTTTAATGTTCTGAATAAAGCTTTGTCACGAGATACTTTGTCATGTTACATGCATACCTTACATAGATGTGTAGATAGTAATATATTGACTTTTAAAATTGCTATTTTAATTTAAGAGGGAATGGACATGTCTTTCCCAAATGTGGTTCTTCTGTGCCAATCCAATGGGGGGAAAAATTTCTCGCCCACATTTCTCCGGCTGTATAGAATATTTTTGGAACCGGTTCTTTATATTATAAATGTAATTGACTTACAGGGAAAATAGGTTTGAATATTTTTTAATTTCAATAAATATTTTACAACTAAATAGCTGAACAAAGTTTAAAAAGATGGATTATAGAACACTGTAATTAAGCTACATTTATCATATAAAAAACATTTTGTAAAAATACTCATTACAAGGGCCGGATTTCTAAATAGACTAAGTAGGCTGTATGTAGCCTAGAGGGGCGAATTTTTTGGGGCGGCAAATTTTACGACCAATTAAAGTGGCATTCGGCATAAATATATTTTTATAAAGCTACGAATATTTTTAAGAAAGAAAACAAATAATGTACATTAATGCATAAACCGTAAACATATAAATAGTAATAATATTTCGTAGCAAACATGGTCGCTGCGAGGCCACTTGCACCCCCTCCTCCCGGACTTCGAAGTTGAAAGAAAAATAGTAGAACAGTTAAAAAAAATCGCCTATTTCGCTTTCGTTTTAGTGTGTAAAGGTACATAGATGATTATAATATGTGTATTTTAAACAGCACATACCACCCTAGTTTGCAGCTAACCAGCTATATTTCCCCGAAGGAGGAGAATATTGTGACAGGGACGGCAAATCAATCGCAACCTACAGGCGGAAAATCTTTAAATCCGGCCCTGTCACTATAGCTGGAGCAATGTGGCTTAGAAAATTATTTTTTTTCTATTGGATTAATACAGAGGCACTTAGGTTAGGAGACTCACTTCTATTCCTATTCCTCTTCAACAATATTTTACAAGTGTTCCATATTTATGATGCCTTGTCTATCCAGAATGCGAGCCTCGAAAGCATTTTCTTCCCCCATCCCTTCGCTTGGTTTTCTTGGAAACGGGGGGAGCATCGCTTTTCTAAACCTAACGCGTTTCAGGTTCTGTTGTGGAGGTTAACAATCCGAACAGTTCAAACCCAAGTAGGGTGGGGGAAAAACACGCTCACGCCGTTTCGAAGAAAACCACATGCGGGGATGGGGGAGGAAAATGCTTTCGAGGCTTGCATTCTGGATAGACAAGGTATAGTTGTCAGAAAAGATTATGAATAAGTGTGTTTCTTTGATACTATGCCCGAGGATTGGAAAGTTACTTTTAAAAAGTAACTAGTTACAGTTGCTTAATATGAAAAGTAACTAGTTACAGTTACTTAGTACGAAAAGTAACGAATCAAAGTTACTTTTAGAAATTTCGAGTTATAAGAAAAATTGAAAATTAGCCATCTTACCATTTTTTAAAGAAAACCAAGGCTAAAGAAATAGTGACAATCGGAAAAAGTTAACGAAAATTCATCACGGTAAAAAGTTAACGAAAATTCATCACTGTAAAAAGTAAAATTATTAAATTTAAGCTGAACGCTGAACTGCGCTGGAAATATCCATGAAGAGGGACGTGTGCAGTAATGGAATTTTTCATTACTTCATTACCGTTAAAAGTAACGAAGTTACAGTTACTTTCTGAAAAATCTAAAGGCGTTACCTATAAAAGTAATTGGTACAAGTAACGGCGTCACTCCAATCCCTCTTATGCCTTTTTGTTACATACTTTACAGATATACAGTTTTATCTCCACTATGTATTAATTGATGTCTCTTAAAGCTACTGCTTCGATTAAACGATTTGTTACAGATGTCACAAACATGCGACTTTTCACTACTGTGTAATAAAAGATGATTGTTAAGTGAGCTCCTCTGACGGAATGCCTTGTCACATATTACACAGATAAAAGTTTTTTTTTCGCTGTGTATTAAAATGTGGGTCTTAAGGTTGCTGCTTTGCGCAAAGGATTCGTTACAAATATCACAGACGTATGGCTTTTCTCCGGTATGTAATAAAAGGTGTTTCTTAAGGTGGCTGCTTTGATTAAAGGCTTTTTCGCATACTTCACACTTGTAAGGCTTTTCCATACTGTGCACTATCAAACAATGTCTCTTAAGGTTGCTGATTCGCCCAAAGGATTTGTCACAAATATCACAGACATATGGTTTTTCTTCAGTGTGTAATAAAAGATGGCTCTTAAGGTGGCTGCATTGATAAAATGCTTTCTTACAAACGTCACAGACGTATGTTTTTTCTCTGTCATGTGATGAAACGTGTTTTTTAAGCAATCTTTTATCAGAAAATGCCCTTTTACAAATGTCACAGGTGTAAGGCTTTTCTCCACTATGTATTAAAAAATGTCTTCTAAGGTTACGGCTTTTTCCAAAGGATTTGTTACAAACATTACAAACATACGTCTTATCTGCACTGTGTAATAAAAGATCATTCTTGAGCTTGCCATTTGGAGAAAATGTTCTGTCACAAACATCCAGTGTATCACAGCTATGTGTCAGGATGTGTTTCTGAAGACATGTTTTTTCACTGAATGCCTTGTTGCAGACGTTACAATTGTATGATTTATTCTCAGTGTGAATTTGAATATTTTTCACCAGTTCTTGCTGTACAGCAAATGACATGTTACATTTATCATGCGTGTCTGGTTTTTCTTCTTTGTGTGTCATGATATGTTGTTCGAAGAGACACAATTCTGGAAAGGCTTTGTGACACACATGACACATAAGAGGATTTTCATCAATTGCATCCATCAGTCATATAATTAGTATTTTTTCTACACTTAAACTGACTTCAGGTTATTTCTGCATTTGTTATTTGCTTACTTCAAGTACATTCTTGTCAGACGGACTTTTGTCAGAATCCTAACTATTTTTTACTGGTGTGTGTGCAGTCCTTTAAATTCCTGGAACTTCAAAAAGATTAATAATTAGTGTTTTAGTTAAGAAATGCTTGTTACACAGCATTTATTTGGCAATAATAAGAGTAATAATAAAAACAATTTACTATTGTGTTGGATGAATTAGGTGGAAGAATTCGAAATGAACTTTATATATAATAAATGCGTTCTTTTTGTTAAAATGAACTTTTACATTTTCGCGACAGAATTTATTTTGTGTTACAACTTTTATGGAAAATGTTGTGCATGATTACCAATAATGATAGTGCTAGTTGGCCGATCTTCAGCACTTTTTTGTTCCAATTTTATCAGCTTCCTGATAACATGGATCAAACCAATAATGTTAGTCAATGTCTGAATCAAAGTCAATCTATAAACAAAGTGGGGTCACAGAATTTTTTTTAGTTTACTGAAATTTTGGGTGTTTACAGTATTTAGTTTAAAAGAAACTAAAATTTAGGTACCTTTTATGGTAGATCAGGACCTATAATGATAGAAATCTAAACAAGACATATTTAATAAGCTGCTACAGCATAATGGTGGGCAAGTCAACAGAGCACACTCTAACTCTTACACCACGGGGGAAAATGAGAAATTTCCCCCCTACTTAAAACATGTTTTAAAAATACAATTAAATTTTAATTTAAAAAAAAAGTAAGTTTTAATTGTAATAAAATTGCATATTCAGATAAGGATACATTCTAGAGTTGAACAAAACAGAGAAAATAATCATCACAACAAGTGATTCATCACAGCAATATTTTGCTCTTTATTTGTCAAATGCTGGCCTTAACATGTGCCGATTATTGGATAATTGGTATGTAGTGAAATCAAGATATACATCACAGATGGGAAAAGCTATGATATACGCTGCGACTACTCTTACGGCACTGCCGGAAACCCATTGCCCTTACGGCACCATCTGCGCATGCTCAGCATCTGCCGGAAATCCATTTGTTTTACGGCAAAACACTGCATGCGCAGACGGATACTGAAAGTGAAAGATAGTTTGCCACGTTGGCTTTTTTATCGCTCAAGGTTGATAAAGTTTTGTGAAGAAAAATGAACAGTGTTGTTTGTGATGTAATCGGATCTTCATTGCCAGTGTTATTTTCTGTTTTATTTACTTAACCCTATGAGCACACATAAGCACTTTAATTAGATCTATTAAAATATGGAAATATTTTATATTGCAATGTCACCTCATTTCATTTTAGCGCGCAATGTCGTCTCATGCTGAGCACGAGCCGCATCGTATATGATTTGTAAAGATTGATCAAATTGGTCATTCTAAAGTTTTTCCATCGACTTGTAGTTTGGATATCTTTTGTCTCTATCGTTTAATAAATGTTCTTCTTTTGTATGTCTTCTGCAAGGTCCACTATTCACTCTGCAAACTTAACAAGATCCTCATAATATTTCAAGTTCGAATTCAGATAACGAGTAACACCACGTTTTCTTGCGCTCTCAATACTTCGGGAATGAGAAATATATAGCTGGCAAAGCGCTTCATCTTCAAATTAGTTTTTGAAATTAATCAAGTCGTCGTATGAAGAAAATGATTTTCCAAAGGAAATTTTATTTCATCCGTCATACCGATAAAAAAACAGGTAAAACCATGGTAAAACAGATAATCCAAGAACGCACGCGGCCAGCGAGGGTAACGCTTGATATTCAATAACAACCTAAACCTACACTACAACCCTACCCAACAACTTGGCGATATTTCCCTTGGCTGAACGCTCACAAAAACGCTTCGTGATCAAGTCGAGATCTGCGGCAGTGCCATAAGCGTAGTCACAGCGTATGATAAAATGGCCAGTATTGATTTGCGTTACGTTACCAAGTAACAGAAATACTCAAATCTCGTAAACACTCAACTTCATATTTCATTCAACTCGATAGACATATGGCTGTGGGCTGGTAAACTGCAGTAACAACAATGAATTAGACCAATTTTTGCCATGAAGTAATCATTGCCATGAAAGTCATTTATTATACTTTCTTGTAGGTTAAAGTTATTGTGTTCTCACACAACAATACTCCACATAATTTCTTTTGTTTCTGTAGTTTTCCTGCCAACGGCAGCATAGTAGCCCTAGGTTAAATTTTAAAGCTCGCCAATAAACAGACGGGCTATTATGTCATACATGTAACCACATTGTTTTTATGATGCAAAAGCGTTTGTTTAAACAGAAATACTTACTATTTTATCAATTAAAAACACATTTCTTTAATACAGTTTTTTTTTTAATATATATATATATTTTTTTTTGGAGTTATAGGACATGAATACTTCGTTTCCGGAGGTTGTTTACGTTTCAATATGCTTTCTGGCTTGGAATATATCTAGAAATGAGAAATTGGCTTGTTTCAGGTGACGTTCCTTTCCAGCTTTCACTCCTAGTTCTGCATTTCCTTCAATGACTCCTCTGTTCCTATTATTTCACCAATGGATGCTCGAGAAATAATTTATTTTCATTCACTTCTTATTAAAATTTTCTTTAAGTAGAATATAGTTTTTGATCGAAGTTTTAAAAAAAGTACAAAGTGATATTTTGACAAATATTTACGAAGATATGACCGATTTTATCAAAGAAACTTTGGTATTTTGTTAGTTGAAATGTAGGGCATCAAAGCTCAAAGGTAATGAACGATTTGAACGAAGCGGAAGGAGCTCGGGTGGCCTAGTGGTTAAGATAGCTACCTACACTAATAGTCTGCGCACTTTACCGGGTGTAATTTCTCTCTCTGTGCCAGTAAAAATTCTATGTGTGTTTGTCTTACTTGACGAAGGTTTATAAGCGGGTCTCTGGTCAAGCCCACAAACCGAAATATATATGTACGTGTACCAACCAAGGCAATGTTGACGCAAATGTCACGTCAACATAGACGCTGCCGCTCTAATTTGGACGAATTAGCTGACGGGTGGTTTGTGGCGTATACGAACAAATTTTGATGTCGTTCCAATCGTCTATTTTTGAAATCAAAATTTGGTATTCCTATTGGTAAATATATATTTTAAAAATATATTTAGGGGAGCTATTTGGTTAAAATATAGGTAGTTTTTATTAAAAATAAATGTTTTAAAAGCAATATTTTTTACCATACCAGGTGACTTGAACAGTATATTTGAATTCTCTACTAATTAAGATTTGGCAATTAGTAGGTAAAAAAATACCGAAAAAGTTAGAAGTATATTAACAAGGGAAAATGTAATAAAACCTCTTTCTCTAACCTATCAAAGGAAAAATGCTTTGCACCTATTTATTGATTTGATTTATTAGTACTAACCAAAATTATCTTAAAATACTCATATTTTTAGATTTTTCAAAAAGTTGGTTCGTGGAAAATGTGTGTCAAATCATTTTTTCCACACATGTATTCAGTTCAGAACCATTAGTTTTAATTCATTAATATTTGGTAAGTGTTAAACTGGATAATTCTCTAAAAATTAGATGGATCCACTTATGTGTGTGTGTTGTCTGTTGTGTCTGTCTTACTTGACGAAGGTTTATAAGCGGGTCGCTGACCAAGCACACAAACCTGAATATATATGTCTACCAACCAACTGGATAAATGAATAAATTAACTATATGTATTCAGACAAAACAAATTGAATCACAGCAATATTTTTTACTGAATTTTTTAAATAAATCATTCATGATACCAAAATAAGATTAGTATACTTCCCAAAACAATACAGTATATATTACATATTTAGCAATAAAAAAAATTCTCAGTGTTTAACAATTTTGTCAAAATCGCCTTTGAAACATAAAAGGCTAGTTTGACACAATAATTGCAAAATTTTTAAGGTTAGGTCTTGCACCAATATTTATGGGAAAGTCAACAATGAAGACAACTTTATGGTCAAAAATAACATTTAATAAATACAAAACAAGTAAGTTTGTAACAGAACCTGTCACTTAACCCGCTTCCACACAACAGTTGTATTTAACATGTAAAAAGGTGCCAAACACAGCATTAATTCTATATTAAACATTTACAATGCTAAATTTGGCTAGTTTCTTTTATTTTATTTCAAAATTCAATAATTATTATTTATCGTTTGCAAAAATTAATTTATATTTTAAAGAATAAATATGTAATATTCCTCGCTTTTAAATAGAATCAAATTTCATATCAACATATAAAATAATCTTGTAGTGAAATATATTTGACATCATTTCAAACTGATCAATGTCGCAAAAATTAATTTATTTTAAAATGTTAATTTATTTTTTTTTGTATAAAAGAATTAAAGTTTTTCAAGCGATTGTTGCGAATGGCAATGGTGATTTAATTCTAATAAAAATGGCTTCTCATGCTTTTTTAAATGAGCATTAAATTTTTAAGTTTTTTAAATAATTGAAGTACTTTGAATTCGAATTCTTCTATGAAATTTTCTATGTATTCTAATCTTGATGGGCTGAATTTCTTGACGTATCACACTTGTCCGTAGCATTTGTAGTTTGGGCTATGAAAGTGGGTGACGGACAGACGGACTGAACGATTATAATACCTTCCACTTTTTACGTTATAAACGTAATGTGGAAGCTACAAATTGCCGACCAACAACAGGAGAGGCCCTGCAAGATTGGTCCAAAATATTTCTAATTCTTTACTAGTTACAACGAGTTAACAATTAAAAAAATATTTTTTTCCAAAGTTTAATGCATCAAATAGAACTGGCTTATGTATTCTAGGACTGTTTAAGAGTAAAACCAAATCACTCAGTCATCCATAAGATATAAAAGGGAAATATGAAAAATTAATTTTAAAGATATAAATCGAACTACCACACAATAAAAGTTAGCCAAATGCGATGTGCAAAATAGATAATATAATTACAAATAATTACAAAAAATTGAATAAAAATAATATTACAACAATCAACTAATTATAAAAGCTATATCAACACAATTCTATATTCACAACACAATTCTATGTACAAATACTATTCAAGAAGCACATAGTTTTAAATAAGTCTTTCTCCAAATATATATTTTTAATATTTCTCAAATTTAAGGCTTTTATCTGTCAGGGTAGAAGCTTAATTTAAGAAAAAAAGTCCATTGTTTTTTTTTATTTCTACCTTATAACTACTACTATTTGATTTCCCAGTTACCCTATTTATCCCATAGAGATAGTAAATCCTTGTGCTCTTACACACTCTCTCGAGGACATACAAGAAGTTGTGTAGAAAAAAACAGAACTAAAATTGCACTTTTTAGAAGCTTATATATCCTACAACTAGTAACGTTTTGATTTTGTTTTAAAACCTTTATAATACTTTTGTGATTACTAAACCAGGATATTTTGGATCTATCTCTATATAATAGTTATTTATGTAACAAGTGTGAAAAGTAACACTTTTTAAAACTAGTGGATTTTATTTCACGAGCGAGGTACGAGCGAGTGAAATATTGACACACGTTTTAAAAAGTTAACTTTTCCCACGTGTTTCATACACTATTTTTTATAATTACGTGAAAAACATCAAATCTCATTGGTTCAAAAATAATTCACGTGCTAATTTTTTTACGTAAAGAAGATCGGCATCGATAAATCTCTGGAACTACAAAAGGCAAACTTATTTTTAGTTTAAAGTCAAACATTTGAACATGGATACTGATACGAATTTTGAGCCTCTTCTAGAAGAGATAGAAATATAGAAACTTTTCATACGCCTTTTCGTAAATTTTCTTGATTTTTCCGGAAACATATTTGAAGTAACATCATTAGCTGCTATTTTTTTATCTCTTCTGGAAGCTCAAAATTCGCATCAGTATCCATGTTCAAATGTTTTACTTTAAACTAAAAAATAAGTTTGCCTTTTGTACAGAGATTTATCGGAGTCAATCTTCTTTGCGTAAAACATTAGAGCGTGAATTATTTTTGAACCAATGAGATTTGATTTTTTCCATGTAAGTTTTACTTGAAATGTTGGCATCTTATAAAAAGAGTGAAAAAAAAGTACTCTTTTTCATCACTGTTTCTAAAAAGTATAACTTTTCGCACGCGTATGATATTAAAATTATAGTGTAAAACTCGGATTTTTTTCACGTAATTATAAAAAACAATTTGTTACACTCATCACAAATGAATGATGGCTTTTTAGTACTGTGTTTTTAAATAAGTTTTTAAGAACACAATGGTCCCACAAAATGTATTTTTACATACTCCACAGATTTACATCTTGATGTTCTCCCCTGTATAATAAAATATAATATGTTAAGTTAAGTAGCCTCTTACACAAAATGCTTTATGAAATGTTCACTGACATACAGTTTTTGTCACTGTCCTGTGTAACTCAGGATGGCCACAATTAAAGTTACATCTTTAAAACACTGACATCTAAATTTCAAGGGAACATTATTGAAGGAGCCTCAAAATGTGTGGCCAAAGAAAAAATAGTTAATATTTTTGCATATTAAAAGTATTTAACATTACAAATAAATCATTAAAAAAATAGCCAAAGGGTAATGCTTAACCAACAGTATGCTTAACTGTCCTGGAACTGTTAGTTAACTTAAGGCCAGCATCAACGACAAGGAAATATCACATTGGATGATAAAAAATTTGGTTATTAATAGTGATGAAGAAAGAAACCTTTAATCATCTCAGCATTTAAATTTAAGTAGTTAGTTTAACTTGCACTTTAGTCATCAATTTGCAAGTCATTTGTACTCAAGTCCTTATAAATAATGATGCTTATAGCACTGTTTTTTCTTTTAATTCCATATGTTTTATGGCTCCTTCAATACTTATGCTGTAAGAAAAAATACTATATCTGCAAGAACTGAGTTTTGAGAAAATGAAGAATACTCATTTCATTAAACACCAAAGTAAAGAAATTGATATTGAGATAGTTCTAATGTAGTTACGCTTACTGACTTTCAAAATAATATCTATTATCACTTTTTTTTGTGTATTAATGCTAATATCTCAACAACATCAAAATTGCAGACACAGACTTCTTTCTTGCAGTGGCAGAATAATACTCCGTTGAAATTAATGTTTTTCTGATAAGTGGCAGGGGTGCAGAATATGTCCGGTCCAAGACTGGGGAAATTTTAACCATCTAGAGAAGTTTTGTGGAAAATATATAATTGATTTCAATTTTATCAATAAATTAAAAAATTCCCTCACCAGCTGTTCGTATTATGTTTTCATTTATTGACAAATATAAGGCATAAGAATTATATTAGCTCTTGTATCTAAATATTCTTAGGCATGCCTCAAGATGAATCTGTAGGTTTTTAAAGAATCAAATTGCATATTGCAAAATTTTCTTTACCTGAGGTAATACAGAATTTATATAAGCCTATAACGAGGGATTGGAGTAACAAATTACTTGTAACAGTAACTTTTTTCAGGTAATGTCGAGTAACGAGGTTAGATTTTTCAGAAAGTAACCGTAACTTAGTTATTTTTTAACGTCGTAGGTTTTTAAAGTTAACGAAGAAACAATTTTTTTTTTACTTTTCTGTTATTTCTCACACGGCTCTTCATGGATATTTTCAGCACAGTTCAGCGTTTGGCTAAAATGTAATCAAATTTAAAATTTATCTTTTATCAACGCTGAATTTTTGTTCTTAACTTTTTCCAATGGTTCCTACGTATTTGCTCTTGGTTCTCTTTGAATAACGGCAAGATGGCTAAATTGCAATTTTCCCTATAACTTGAAATTCTTAAAAGCTTAACTGTGATTCGTTACTTTTTGTATGAAGTAGCTGTAACAAGTTATTTTTCATATTAAGTAACAGTAACAGAGTTACATTTTTTTTAAAAGTAACTTTCCAATCTTTGCCTATAACATATGGTAAAATTTTCATATGGACTTGGGTAAATGTTGGGGGTAAAAACATTTTCCGCACCTCTGATAAATTGTTCTATTTAGTAGTGTTTTAGGGTTGTAGATTTAATTGCGGATGCTTATGTAAAAGATGTCTCTTAAAATAGAAGTGTTGTCTAAATGATTTGTTACAAAATTCACAAACAAATGGCTTTTCCCCAGTATGCACTAAAATATGTTTCTTAAGGTTGCCAGGTACAGTGAATGCTTTTTGACAAAATTCACAGACAAATGGCTTTTCGCCAGTGTGCACTAAAAGATGTTTTTTAAATGTGCTTCTCTCACGAAAAGCTCTTTTACATAACTCACAAATATGTGGCTTTTCCCCACTGTGTATTAAAAGGTGTTTTTTGAGTGCACTGCTTTCGCGAAATGTCTTTTTGCACACGTCACAGTTGTAAGGCTTTTCTCCACTGTGTATTAAAAGATGCTGTTTAAGGTTCCCACGACAATTGAATGCTTTTTTACAAACTTCACAGACATGTGGCTTTTCTCCTCTGTGTATTGATAGATGCCTCTCAAGATTTATATTTCTTGAAAATGTTTTTGCGCAAATGTGACAAACATGCGATATTTTTTTATCGTGTGATAAAAGATGGCTCTTGAGTGCAGAACTTGTTTCACACACTTTGTTGCATATTTTACATAGGTATGGCTTCTCTGCATGGTACAATACAATAGGTTTTTTAAGTGCTTTACTTTGACAAAAAGCTTCTTTATGTTCTTCACATTTGGAAGGTTTTTCTTCACTGTGCACTAAAAGATGTCTTTGAAGGATAGATTTTTTACTATATCCCTTTTTACATATTTTACAAACATATGGCTTTTCTCCACTGTGTAGGATAAGATGTCTTTTAAGAGTATCTTTATGCCTATAGGCCTTATTACACAATTCACAGACATATGGCCTTTCTCCACTGTGTACTAAAAGATGTCTATCAAGATTATGTTTCTGCATATAGGCCTTTTTACATATTTCACAGCCATATGGCTTTTCTCCACTGTGTACGATGAGTGCTTTACTTTGACAAAAAGCTTCTTTATGTTCTTCACAGTTGGAAGGTTTTTCTTCACTGTGCACTGAAAGATGTAAATTGAGACTATCTCTATCCTTAAATGCTGTTTTACATATTTTACAGACATATGGTTTTTCTTCACTGTGTACTAAAAGATGTAATTTAAGACTATTTTTTTGCCAATAAGCTTTATTACACATTTCACAGACATATGGCTTTTCCCCATTGTGTAATAAAATATGCATATTAAGACTATCTCTATCCTTAAATGCAGTTTTACATATTTCACAAACATGTGGCTTTTCTTCATTGTGTACTAAAAGATGTTTTTGAAGGATAGATTTTTTACTATATCCCTTTTTACATATTTTACAAACATATGGCTTTTCTCCACTGTGTAGGATAAGATGTCTTTTAAGAGTATCTTTATGCCTATAGGCCTTATTACACAATTCACAGACATATGGCCTTTCTCCACTGTGTACTAAAAGATGTCTATTAAGAGTATCTTTCTGAATATAGGCCTTTTTACATATTTCACAGCCATATGGCTTTTCTCCACTGTGTACGATGAGATGTCTTTTAAGACTATCTTTATGCCTATAGGCCTTATTACACAATTCACAGACATATGGCCTTTCTCCACTGTGTACTAAAAGATGTCTATTAAGATTATCTTTCTGCATATAGGCCTTTTTACATATTTCACAGACATAAGGCTTTTCTCCACTGTGTATTAAAAGATGCTTTTTAAGGTTCCCACGACAATTGAATGCTTTTTTACAAACTTCACAGACATGTGGCTTTTCTCCTCTGTGTATTAATAGATGCCTCTCAAGATTTAGATTTCTTGAAAATGTTTTTGCGCAAATGTGACAAACATACGATATTTTTTTATCGTGTGATAAATGATGGCTCTTGAGTGCAGAACTTGTTTCACACACTTTGTTGCATATTTTACATAGGTATGGCTTCTCTGCATGGTACAATACAATAGGTTTTTTAAGTGCTTTACTTTGACAAAAAGCTTCTTTATGTTCTTCACATTTGGAAGGTTTTTCTTCACTGTGCACTAAAAGATGTCTTTGAAGGATAGATTTTTTACTATATCCCTTTTTACATATTTTACAAACATATGGCTTTTCTCCACTGTGTAGGATAAGATGTCTTTTAAGAGTATCTTTATGCCTATAAGCCTTATTACACAATTCACAGACATATGGCCTTTCTCCACTGTGTACTAAAAGATGTCTATCAAGATTATGTTTCTGCATATAGGCCTTTTTACATATTTCACAGCCATATGGCTTTTCTCCGCTGTGTACCATAAGATGTCTTTTAAGAGTATCTTTATGCCGATAGGCCTTATTACACAATTCACAGACATATGGCCTTTCTCCACTGTGTACTAAAAGATGTGTATTAAGATTATCTTTCTTCATATAGGCTTTTTTACATATTTCACAGACATGAGGCTTTTCTCTGGTGTGTATTAAAGGATGCATTTCTCTGCAGTATTCTTTTCTTTCAATTCTTCTTGAAAATGGAACCACAGCACTTAAGGGTTCTTACAGTACTCAACTGTGTGCCAATATAGATTAGACTTCCAACTAAACGTCTTGTTGCAACCCTCAAAAGTGAATGGCTCCACAGATTTGTGGTTGAATGTCTTGTTATACAAATCACAGCTAAACGGTTTTATCCCAATATATGCAACAAGGTGTGCTTAGCAAAAGCCAACTTGAAACTGGGCGACTTTTTACACACTTGGCAAACTTGCGGGGGTTTCCCTGAATGAGTGAACGAATCCGAACAAAGGCCAGAACTGTGTCTAAGGCATATAATTATTTTTGTTATTGTAGTTACACAACACTATTCTTCTAATGTTTCTACAATGTTCTTATTTAGGTTGTCTTTTTTGTTTTTTTATGCCTACTTGATGTGTGGTTTCTCTGCAGTATTCTTTTCTTATAAGTAATCTTGAAAATGGAACCACGGCACTTAACAGTTGACAGCACTTAACGCTGACTTGTGGTTGGCTGTCTTGTTACACAATTCACAGTTTTATTCCGGTACGCCATGTTTAGTGAGGCCAGACTTGAAACTGAATGACTTCCACATTAAAAGAGTGCTGATGAAGCAGGAACACTTTCATTCACAGCTTCAAAATGATTATTCTGGAATACAAAATATATTAGCAAATTTGTTTGAAAAAAATTCTAATTAAATAGTAATAGATTATTCTGGAATACAAAAGATAACTAAGCTATTACACCTAATAAACTGTTTGATTTTTAAACACTTTCTTATTAAATAACAGATGAAGAGAACAAGAGGGTAATAAAAGTTTCGAATGTAGACAATAAGAAATTCATAACTAAATTTAAGAATACATTTAAATTGGAAATATTATTTGCACTAAGATCATTTCTTAGGTACAAAAAAAAATCTTAAAGGGCTGCATTAATATATATTAAAGGGTTAAGGAAGTATAATATTAAGGGGTTTTGAATTTCCATAAATAAAAAGCATACCATTATCAAATCTTTTTAATTTGCAACTTAAATTCTCTTAAGTTTTTAAATGTCAGTACATTTCTTAAAAGATATTTTTTTAAGAAAATCTGTAACAAATTCATACTCCTTCTGATTACAACACAAGCTTTGAAAACACTTCCCCCCCTACACAATTGTGTAGTTTTCCAGGAACTACACGATTATCGATCTTCTAAACTAACGTGAGCAGGTAAACTGCAGTAACCTCAACAATGAATTGGACCATGGTAAAACTATACTTCAGGATGCCACTTGGCGAGGATCAGATTTACTGTATGGTCCCCCTTGGCGTGATTTTTTCGGATTTGGCGATAAATAATTTTTTCTGGCAACCTGCCTGACTTCGACTGATGATACGAATTCTATGACTTCGTACCAATGACGTTTTCCGACAACCCTATTTTTTAAAAGTCGCCAAAATACGGACTTTTGGCGCGATTTTGGAAAGTTCGCCAAGTGGTACAGTAAATCTCTACCCTTGGCGAAATCGGCGATTTTTGTTTGGTGCCAATCCTGTTCGTGCAGAACTAATCAGAATATGCTAAACTAATCAGAATATGAACAATCGAACATAACGCTTTAATCTAAACTAATCAGAGTCATGATTGCTAAGCAAAACTAAATACATATTCAATAAAATATAGACGATCCCATAAAAGAAACATCGCCCAGCTTAGCGAGGGCACCCTCAAGTATAGTCTAACCTGGACCACTTTTGCTATGAAATAATCAGTCATAAAGTATACTTTCTTGTAGGTTAAAGATATTGAGTTCTCACACAACAATGCTAAACGTCATTTGTTTTTGCAGTTTACCTACCCACAGCAACATATAGCCCTAGGTTAAATTTTCAAGCTCGCCCACACCTGTAGTAACCACATTGTTTTAATGATGCAAATGCATTTGTTTAAACAAAAATACTTACTATTTTATCAATTAAAAACACATTTCTGTAAAATAGTTTTAATTTATTTGTACTGAAGTTATAGGACGCATACCTCGTTTTCGGTTGTTTACATTTAATATGCTTTCTGGTTCAGAATCTTTCTAAAAAGGAAATATTGGCTTGTTTCAAGTGACGTTCCCTTTCCAGCTTTCACTACTGGTGCTGCATTTCCTTCAATGGTTTCACCAATGGAGGCTCGAGAAAGAATTTCAGCACACTTTCTTTCAAGGTTAGATTTGTTGAGTTCTTAGGACAACTGTCCAAGTCATGTGTCAAGTTACTGTGCTTTAGCTGCCACAGTAAACTTGTTTTCTTGGGAATACTACACAAGGGGAAAAGGAAGAAAAATGTCTTTGAAGCTCGCATTCTACTCTTGTCCACCAAAACGTACCTCAAGGTGAAGACCAATTGGCTTCTGGGCTGAAGTATTCATCAACGTCCGTCAATTTTGTCGCCAATCTGGCAACCCCGCAAAATTCCGTTTTACGGCAACCCTCGGCGACGAAAGTTTGGCAAAATCGCTAAATTGTGTGTTTGCTGTGATTTTAGTAATGTTCCCATTGTTTTTTTTCACCAAAAAACCTGAAGATGCAGCGAAGAACTACCGATTTCATGACTTCTGATGATATAGTATAACATTAGGCTATGTCCTCACTACGACATCAAACGCCACAAAAGCAACAAAATTTGGCGACCGCCAAGCGATGCAATAGCATGGGGGCTGACTTTGCCAAGTTGCCAAATTTTGTTGCCTTTTGTGGCATAGTCAGGACATAGCCTTAGAAAGATAGGTTCAGTATGCTTTAAAAATAGTGCAAGTGCAGTAACCATCTTATTTTAAAGTTTTTATTTATTTTTTTTAATTACAAGAAATCTATCAAGCATGCTTGAGTTGCTATATACAGGGTGCTAATTTTAAACGAGGTAACCTCTATTATTTATATATAGGTATTCTTTAAAAAATATTTGAAAAACAACATGAGGTGTAGCGCCTTTCCAACAATTTATACTAGCGCCAAATTTAGCATTACTTAGTTTAATTATAGTAGATTGTAGAATTATTATTCATTCAGTAAGATATTGAATTTTTTTATTTTTTGATAAGGGCTATTAAAAAGATTACAAAAAATAATCAACAAGCTAATTATTATTATAAATAACTATTATTAATGCTAAATTCGGAAAGATACAACTTCGATTTACATGATGCAGAAGATAAAAAAAATACTTTATAAAAGATACCTTCTTTTACTGTCTTTAACACAGTCAAATGCAGTTAACACACAAATTAAAAAAAAAACATTTCCCTTTGCAAAATCAAAGTAGAAATTTTCAGTGTTTTACTGCTACTGTAAAATAAGTTAACTAGCACAAATCAAGTACATTACCTAGTGTACAGCACAACAAATATAACTAAAAATTATACTTTTGTAAGGAATAAATATATTGGTATAATTATAAGCTATTTAATTTTTTAAGTTTCAAACTTTTTTTTGGCATTTTTTTTTATCTTCTTATTTTTTTCCCCTGTAAAATTACAATATAGTAGCAATAAATATCAAAATAGTATACCTTACTTTTTTTATTGACACAAAATATTTTATTTAATAATTTTAAAGAAACACTACAGATGATTAACTTAAACACAAAATAAAAATGTATCCACTAAACAAATTAGAATGTTTGGACAGTCACAAAATATTTTTTTTGTAACATTAATCACACAAAATCCTTTAAAAAATCAACAAAAAGATTGACATCACTATAATTTTAAAAAAAAATCTGGTAAACAACATTTTACTAACCTAATTATTACATATATGAAATTTTGTAATTTAATTGCCAATACATTAAGACTCCAAAATTCCCTGTCAAACATATTCAGGTAGAATTATAAATGATTAACTTGTAACATATTTTCAAAATTAAAATATATACTCAGAATACACTTAAGAGGGACTGTCAGTCCCATAGAATAATGCATTAGTTTCGAAAACACAATTTTTGCAAAAGAATTGCTTTGCCATGTTATCCCATTTTCACCAGGTATGAGAATCACCATAACATCAATTTAAAACAAAATTGAATCGAAAATAACATCCGGTTTATTTAATTATTAATTGATAAAGTTTTAAAATAGTGTCGCCATCTGCTGTAATTTTTGGCATTTTGAAACTTCAAAAATATATAATTAAATAACTAGATAACATTTTCGTTTCAAAATTTGTTTCATTTCGATGCTATGTTGATTCTCAGACCTGGGAGAAAGTAACCAACATGTCAAAGCAATACTTCTGCGGAAGTTGTGATTAGAAAATTAATGCATTAAGCTCTATGGGACTGACAATCCCTCTTAATGTAACATATCAATTAAAAAAAAAAGTCACATTCAAACATATTTAGTAGAAATGTTCTTAAGATTTTTTGATTTATTGATATTGTACAATAAAAAAAAACAGTGTTAGATAAATAAAATACAATGAGTCAAATGATCATCTACTCTTAAGAAACACTGGAAATATGAAGAGTCCAGGGGAAGAACCCCTTCATTGGAATCTTCCCCTTCATTGGAATCTTCCTGTATTCAGGTCTGCTTGGCGGACATTGGTGACAGGAAACCGATTTTTTCTTTGGTTCTTCTCACACGATATAAATGTGTGATTGGTGTCTGGCATGAATCAGGGTTGCTGCGAGAGAAGAACCAAGTGAGACACCTGTTTCCTTACACCAATTTAGGCGATGACTCACCATCGTCACCAAAGATTCCTTATATGGACAGGTATTCTGCTAATGAAAGGGTTTTTCTCTTGGACTCTTCATATGCCCCTTTATTTGAGAATATCAGTCACATGTGATTTCAAGAAATGTAGAATAAAATTACAGACATACAGATATTCATACAAACTTGAACAGCTTTTCAAGGCACCTCAGTACTTCTAAGTATTATATAATATTAAAAACATGAAATTGCAGTGCATGCTTTTATCTTAAATGTTTTTTAGCCGCACTCTATGCACATGACTAACAAAGTAATTTTTTAAATTGTACAAATTACAAAACAACAAAATCGAAATATTTGGATTACCCATCAACCACTTTCGCCAAAACCAATATTTTCACCTGGCAACAATATAAA
>JAFNEN010001446.1:0-31233 GCA_019343175.1 Oedothorax gibbosus | reverse complement strand
TGTAATAAGGCTTTAGTCAAAGGGTCCAACCTATCCACCCAAAAAAAAAACACGAAAAGAAAATTATTAATAGGGCATTAAATAAAGGGAAACCTTTAATGGTATTTTTAATGAAAAATTTTGAAAAACCTTTTTTTTGTGAATTAGCAGTAAGGCTTTTAGTCAAAAGCAAGTTTTCATAGGCTTTTGGGACCCCCCTGAAAAAAAACATGGGTTTTGTGAATTATGGAAAAGGATTTCCCCTTGAGATCCCCTTCTTAGCATTTGTTATGATTTTAAAAGGTTAAGTTCTAAAATCAAGAGGAAATTTTTTTTAACTATAAAATACCCCATTTGGAATTTTGTTTATTGGAAGTTTTTGGGAAATTATTGTTGTCGAATTAAAAAAACCCTTTTTTTTGTGAATTTGGTGTAATCATTTTTTTTGTAAAGGGAAAAACTTTAAGATGTCTTGCAGCATCTGGGGAATTTCATAGAAAAGGGTAAAAATATTAAACTTTTTTTTATTTGGGTTTTTTTCCCCGGGTTTTTTTTTAATAAAAGGTCACGTTTTGGGCATTTTTTGCTCAAATAGCAAAAAAAATAGTATTCAAATAAGGTCATATTTTAAAGCAGTGTTGAGGTTTTAATACTTTATAATTAGTGTTTTATTTTTTTTAACAGATTTTTGGAACAATCTGCTCTTCACCTTACGAAAATCTTATTTGTAATGTAGTAAAACCTCTTTAAAGTAAACTTGCTTATACAGTAGATACCCTCCCAACCAACTTAAATGGGACCAAAGGTAAAAACAAGCAAAATCCTGTTAAACCGGAGAAGTTAAATAAATATAGGTTTAGATATTCATTTGACTGCACATTTATACATTGATGATATTTGCCTCATAAATAAATGTATCGTCAATTTAATACTTCATTTCATTCAATGTATTCAAGCTTTATTAGATACATACCATTAAAAAATGTATGAGGCTACTTGCTGAATAAGTCTGCTTTTTTTTTTAATCAGAGTAACATGTGAAATAATACAAAACAGGTGGTATTTTTTTAACTATTTTTTTCTTTAAATTTTACACATAAAATAATTTTACCAGTTAAAGTAGAGATCTGGTTTAAAGGGGTTCTACTCGGGTTAAATTCTGTTTACTATTGATGAAGTGGCATTTTCTTGCCCTGTTGCTAAAGAATTTGTCCATTACATAAATTGCCTCAATTGAAATCTCTGCTAGGCATGAAAACTCTGTATTTAATGTTTGTTTAAATTTTTAAAAAAAATATTTCACGATGGACTTGTAAAAAAAGATATTGCTTTTACTTTATTGTCATAGTCAGTATTTTTATAATGTTGCATTGTTACTTTTAATAGTTGCATTACTTTCAATTGTTGTTCGTTTAATTAAAAGTTACTATGTTCATTAATTTATTGTGTGGATTTATATTTTTAAAAATTGCATTTTTAAAAAATAATTCTGAAGGTCAACAGGAAATCCTTATACTAGGCATGAATTGAAAACTCTGTACCTAGTTTGTTTCACTTTTAAAAAAAATAAAATTGTTGACTGACGTTTAAAAAAAGAAATAGCTTTTACTTTATTCTCATAATTTGTTTTTTACAGTGTTGCATTGGTTTTTTTTTAATAATTTACTTCCTTTGTTTTCAATTATTGTTTCTTGAAATAAAGGTTATGTGCTTTAAATTATTGTGTATATTTAAATTATTATTTAAAATAAATAATTTAATTTTTAAAAAATATGTTATACAGGTACTTATATGCGTTACAATTTACCAGGAAGTTTTAATGCTTCTTTCAAGTAAACATTGAGTTTGACAGTACGTTGTTCATGTTACTACAATACTAATTTGGCATTTAAGAACTGATATGATTCAATGGATGAGGATCTGCATATCACTTTTCTATCTTCGATTGCAGATATTGGTATGTTATTGGTATTAAAAAAATGTCAAAGTAAGAGGGTCTAGCAAAACAACAAAGTTGATTCAGCAGTGAATTTAAAAGTGTTATGCATGATAAAAGTTAAAATGAACTATTAATTACAGAAAAATCAACAAATATTATTTTTGAATTCATAGCACAGTGGTCTGCGATTTCACTCTCAAAATAACCTTCATTCCTTCATAGATAAAAATAAATTTTTCTTTCTATGCAAGCTTTCTTTTACAAATAATTTTCACACGAAACAGTACAGCAAGCAGTTGGCAGTCTAAAAATGTTATAAGTAAAATATTTTTTGATATTAGGATAGAAGTAGGAATAGAATTTAAGATATTGTTTAACGTGATATGAGGTTTTAGCACAGTCATTAGACTAGGCTTTACATTTACGAGACGTAATGGGCTGTGTTTAAGCTTCTCATGAAGACTAGAAATAGTAACTTCCATGTATGTTTTCATTGTTGAAGTGCTCAAATTATGCGTGGAATTTTAACATTTAATTAACTAATAATTAGAATTGGTTCCATAATTTGCCATTGTTGAAGAAAATAACTTTCATCAAGTGAATCAAGTAATGCAAAGTATACGATATTTTTCAATTCCAAATTTTAATTTAGGGTTATCACACACATTAATTTCTCTGGCGTGTCTTTAGTAAAAAGTCTCTCGATATATACGGTCGAACTTGACAATCCAATTTTACACAGTTTAAATTTCTATCCTCCTATGTTAATATGGATTGTGATTTGTGGTTCTGCTATGGTTTTGTTTTATAGTGGCACCGTTAGTTAGTTACGGTTAATGCATTGTCGTTGCGTTGAATTTCAAAACAGAAGCACGTAATTTTGACAACATATAAAAACATGCCAAGCAGCACCGAATATTAAATATTTTCCAAAACTAATGCTTTGCATATAAAGTTTACATTCAAGTACTACTAATTAAATTTAACTTCAAGTACTCACCGAAGAATTTCTTTATAGTCCCTCCAAAACTATTTTTATTATGTTCCAGGGAATTTCTATTTCGTTTGTGTCTGTTTTTACACTTTTTGACTTATTTTACCTAAAATAGCGGACTGTGTAGCCTGGTGTGTCAGGCGCTTGTCTTGTATGTGAATGGTTTCAGGTTCAGGCATTGTCAAAATAACTACCGACCTATAAGCGGTCTCTGTAACCTAAAAGTCGTCCACGTAATACCTTGTGTAGAGGGAGTGCAAGTTAAAGAAGCTTCAAAATCTGAAGCTGCGTCCGATGTCGCTCTTAAAAGTTGCGTTCGTGCTATCTACATCGGTTTTTTTTAAAAAATGAAATAAAAAGGGTCAAACTTATTATTTTTCTTTAAGGTTTCTACAAGCCTTAACGCATGTTATATTTCATTGCCAGAAACATTGTGAATTCATTAAATTTACACTTATTTTTCTTCAAAAAGTTAATCTATGGTAAACTTAAGAACGAAAATTGTTTTCCCAGCATCACGTAAGTGTTTCCTAAAATGCTGAAACCTCCTGAACAAGTGCCTAGAGTCAACTGATTTTTTTTGTGTGGCCTGTAGACCTAATGATTACAACGCAAGCTTCAAAATTACTTTCCTCCCCTAACTCCCCATGTGGATTTCCTGGAAACGGTGTGCTGTTTCTAATCTACCTTGTTTGAGGGTTTGTCTATACTCGCCGCTAACCAAATTAGAACAAGTTAGGGATATCGGTTTTTTCGGAAAAACCCGTTTTTTTTACAATGCCGGTTCTACTGAACCTTAAAAACCGGTATCCAAGAAACCGGTTTTTCAATGTTTAAACTGTTTTGTTGAAAACTAAGTTCTAGGTTTTCTTCCTAATTTTTACTTTCTTATTATTTAAAATTATAATGTTCCTTTTTTTATTCCGGTTTTTCTAATCGTTTTGAGTATTTTTATTAAGCTTTGCATTATTCCATCTCTATTTACTTTTGCTTTTTTTTTTAAATTTAATTCCTCCCATTTGCTATCTATGCCGTTAACATAGTGCAAAACTAACATTTAAAAAAAAAATTATATAATTAAAAAAAAAAGCTGATAATGGTTTTCGGTTAACGGTTACAAAACACTGCAACACCTCTATTTGAAGTTCTTTTATCGATGTTTCAAATCAAACTTAAATACAAACATAGTGGGAAAAGAAATCATTAACCCCCAAGAGCGGGGGAAAAGAAATGCACATTAGCGATACAAATGGAAGGAGAAAAATGAATACGTAATAACCAGCCCTTGGGGGGTAAAATACTACACAATTTCGCCACAAACCAAAACCAAACCTTTACTTTTTTTATTATCATTGCAGGGTTTTATTCAAGTGAACAGAAATTAAACTCATTTACTAGAGTCTACTTCTCTCCATTGACAGTCCTTAAGATTTCAAAAGGCTTTCTGAAATTCTATTTGAAATTCATACCACCAACCAGTGAATGTGTAGTAAGTGATAAGTTTATTTATTGGTATTTTAATGTATTGCAATTTTTTTTCAATTGGAAAAGAAAAGGTGTTGATGTTAAATGTGGTAATTCAGCATTTTTCAGATTTTTTTTGTTTGTATTATAGAACAAAAATTTGTTTAGAATTAAATTTGCAAACAAAATTAGTAATTACAAAAACAGATTTATTTAAAAATTAAACATACACGTCTGAAAATTGATGCAATCACAAACGATTTGTCACATTATAAGTTCGTCATGCGTGCTAATGCTGAAAAATGTTCGATTTCTGTATATGCTTGGATTTCTGTATTAGCAAGAGAAAATTTAGGTAATTTGAAGCCTTTTAAACTGCTGTAAACTTGAAGCGAACAGGTAAAAAGCACAAAGCCGTAAAATAACTAGGGTACATGCTAAGTCATCATTTGTTCATGGTTTTTCAAGGCTTTTAACATCGCTAACTTTGCGTGTAAAATCTGTTCTGTTGCATTTTCCTTCAAGCTAGACCAGGGATTCCCAACCGGTGGTACGCGTGAGTGATGTGAGAAATATGATGCTAATAATAGCTTCTGTACGCATGAGCAGTGAGCACGCAAACATATTACTCATTCTTTAATCATTAGCATTATTTTGTAAAGAGAAATCTTTAATTAACTTCTGGATCGGATATAAACCCCAGTACCCTTTTATCTTCCGGCAAGCTTTGCTATTTTTGATGTCATTTGTTAAGAGTCCCTTGTGTAAAAGTGGATTTTCTCAACTCTTGTACATAACAAATAAACATAAAAGCAGAATAAGTATTAAAATGAACTTAAGAGGGAAGATAAGTTCCATTACTCTTAATGTTGATATTTTAATTACAGGCAACTAAGACTATAAAAGTATATTTTTGTATGATGATTAATATTTTGCTGAGTTAGTATTATTTTTTTATTTGTATCTTTTTAGACCTATGGGTAATAAATTAAGCTGTAAATTAATACCATTTTAATGTTTTTATTTATCCTTTATTATAAGCATGTTATAAATAAACATATAACCATTAACTATGATGTTTTCCCAGGAATTTAATTCAAAAAGCCTTTGGACACTTTCAGAAGAGTAAATATTATATGTCTATTAAAATATTTATAGGTCTGGTGGTAGCCAAAATTTCTCAAAAGTTCAAGTGGTACGCAGATGCAAAAAGGTTGGGAACCCCTGAGCTAGACTATAATCTACATCAAGATTAAAAAACTAAATTAAATGTATCTCAAATATCATTTTGTTTTCATTACAGATTTCTACAGACCTTCATACATATTGAACTTCATTATTAGAAACATTGCCAATTCATTGGATCTATATTTTTTCTTCAAATAGTTAATCTTTGATAAACTTGAGGAAGATTAACTATTCGCCCACATTACAAATGTTTGTGTAGTAAGTGCTAATAATTGTATTTCTGTTTTTTAAACTACATATATCAAAACAACTATCTTTTTTACTGTAAAAGAAATATTATAAAAAGTTAAATGGGTGAAATTGAAGAAAAGCCCTTTTTGTGTAATATTTGTTCTCTTGCCTTCTCCTTGAAGGCAGACTACGAAGAGCACATACTGTCCCATAACGATGAAAACCTGTTCACACACAAGGAAAGTCATGAGAAATTTGCTTCTGAATCCACCCTGCAAAAGCACATCTCAACCACATCTTCGAAAACATCACATGAGTGTGATTCATGTGGAAAGACATTTAAGTACAAATCGCTATTTACTAAACATTACTTGGTACACACTGGAGAAAAAGGTTACAGTTGTGAACTATGTAGTAAGGAATTTCGTGATAAGAATTGCTTACGAAGGCATTTGTTGACCCACACTAAAGAAAAACCTCACACTTTTGAATTCTGTAATAAGACATTTAGTCAAAGGTCCAACCTCAAATCTCATTTGCTGACCCACACTGAAGAAAAACCTTACAGTTGTGAATTATGTAATAAGACATTTAGACAAAGCTATCACCTTCAGAGTCATTTGTTGACCCAACTAAGAAACCTACAGTTGTGATAGTATAGCATTTAGAAAGCTACCTAGTCATTGCTGCCACACTAAGAAACCTACAGTTGTGAACTATGTAATGAGGCATTTAGTCAAATGTCCAATCTTAAATCTCATTTGCTGACCCACACTAAAGAAAAACCTTACAGTTGTGAATTATGTAATAAGACATTTAGACAAAAGCATCACCTTCAGAGTCATTTGTTGACCCACACTGAAGAGAAACCTTACAGTTGTGAACTATGTAATAAGACTTTTAGACACAAGGTATCACTTCAGAGTCATTTTTTGACCCATACTAAAGAAAAACCATACAGTTGTGAATATGTAATAAGCATTTAGACATAAAGCAATCACTTAAAGCTCATTTGCTGGCCCACACTAAAGAAAAACCTTACAGTTGTGAACTATGTAATAAGACATTTAGTCAAAGGTCCAACCTCAAATCTCATTTGCTGACCCACACTAAAGAAAAACCTTACAGTTGTGAATTATGTAATAAGACATTTAGACAAAAGCATCACCTTCAGAGTCATTTGTTGACCCACACTAAAGAGAAACCTTACAGTTGTGACCTATGTAATAAGGCATTTAGTCAAAGGTCCAACCTTAAATCTCATTTGCTGACCCACACTAAAGAAAAACCTTACAGTTGTGAACTATGTAATAAGACATTTAGTAAAAGGTCCAACCTTAAATCTCATTTGCTGACCCACACTAAAGAAAAACCTTACAGTTGCGAACTATGTAATAAGACATTTAGTCAAAGGTCCAACGTCAAATCTCATTTGCTGACCCACACTAAAGAAAAACCTTACAGTTGTGAATTATGTAATAAGACATTTAGACAAAAGCTTCACCTTCAAAGGCATTTGTTGATCCATGCTATAGAAAAACATGTAAAGAAAATTATTTAGTGGCATTAATTCAAAGGTCCAACCTTTAATGGTATTTGTTAATGAACACTTTTGAAAAACCTTTCTGTTGGAATTATGCAGTAAGGCTTTTAGTCATAAGCAATGTCTTCATAGGCATTTGTTGACCCACACTGGAAAAAAGCACTTGAGGAGTGAATTATGTGACAATGCATTTCACCTTGAGTATCATCTTCATTGGCATTTGTTAAGACCTCTTCATGGTTAAGTTTTATAGTCAAAAGGCAATTTTTGAACTATAAGTATACCCACATTTGGAATTATTGTTGTCGAATTAACAGAAAAGCCTTTCTTTTGTGAACTGTGTCTAAGTCATATTTTTGTAAAGGAACACTTTCAAAGATGTCTGTCAGACAGCATCTGGGTGAATTTCATAGTAAAGTAACAAATATCTAAACTTTGTTTTTATTGTGTTATTTCTCCAGGTTTTTTTTAATAAAAGGGTCACGTGTTGCATTTATTGCTCAAATAGCAAAATAAGTATGTATTCTAAAATAAGGTCATATTTTAAAGCAGTGTTGAGGATTAATATTTTATAATTAGTTGTATTATTATTTTTAACATAGATTTTTGGAACTGTCTACTCTTCACCTTACTAAAATCTTATTTGTAATGCAGTTGAACCTCTTTAAAGTGAACTTGCTTATACAGTAGATACCCTCCCAACCGGCTAAAATGGGACCGAAGGTAAACGGGTTAAGCAAAATCCTGTTAAACCAGAAAAGTTAAATAAATTTAGGTTGAGATGTTGATTTCACTGCACATTTCTACATAGATAATATTTGCATTTTAAATAAATGTACAAACGGAATAATGCTTAATTTTATTCAATGTATGAAAGCTTTATAAGTTACATACTATTAAATAAAACATATGAGGATACTTGTAAAATATGTCTGTTTTTTTATCAAAGTAACACATGAATCTAAAAAAAAACGGGCAATTTTTTTTAAAAAGTTTTTTACACATAAAATAATTTTGCCTGTTAAAGTGGAGATCTGGTGTTAAGAGGGAGCCTACTGTAGTTAAATTCTGTTTACGATGCAAGAACTGGCATTTCCTTGCCCTGTCGCTAAAGAATTGGCCCATTACATAAATTGCCTCAATTGAAATATCTGTTGGGTATGAACTGAAAACTCTGTACCTAGATTTTATTTCAAATTTAAAAAAAATTAAAATTCTAAAAATACAAAAAGAAATTGCTTTTACTTAATTCTTATAATTAGTATTTTTATGGTGTTGAATTGTTTCTTTTAATAATTACATTGTTATCAATTGTTGTTCCTGTAATTAAAATTTACTGTGTTCATTAAATTATTTTGTGGATTTATATATTTTTTATTTAAAAAAATGCATTTTAAAAAAATACTTCAACTACTAAGGGTCAACAGGAAGTTTTGGTGCTTCCTCAAGTAAACATCTCGCTTTCACTACATGAGTATAAAAATTTAACAAAGTTAAATCATTAAAAATTGTTTTAAATTTTATTGTTGGGGCAGGTAATTATAAAAGACTGTTTCATACTTTAAATTTTAAGTAAAATTATTAATTTTTTATAAGTTAGGTGTGTTGCTGTAAAACCTGACAGTAAGGGGACTGGTTTATACGTCTGTATCACTCAGAGGGATAATTATATTTCATATTAGGTACTTGAAAGTTAAAAATGAAAAGATCTTATATTGTTGGATTTCAGAGCTCTTTTTTAGCTGCACAGACAATTTATAGGTCGGCAGCTATTTTTTCAAAGCCCGGGCTCGAACCTGGGACCTTTCGCTTGCCAAGTCTAACCAACTGAGCTCCCTTGCTTCGAAGGCGGTCCAGCCTAGAGGAATGTTAAGACTTCAAAAACAAAACATGTCAAGGAAGGAAGAAGGCAGGAAAGAACATACAAGGTTTTAAAGAGCTATTTTATTACAGAAAATATCAAGTTGTATTACACTGAACACAAAAAGATTCTTCCAATTGCTCTCTCCGGTAGAGATTTACTGTACGGTCCCCCTTGGCGAACTTTCCAAAATCGCGCCAAAAGGCCGTATTTTGGCGACTTTTGTTTAAAAATAGAGTTGCCGGAAAACGTCATCGGTGTGAAGTCATAGGATTCGAATCATCAGTCGAAGTCAGACAGGTTGCCAGAAAAAAATTATTTATCGCCAAATCCGAAAAAATCGCGCCAAGGGGGACCGTACAGTAAATCTGATCCGCTCTCTCCCTCTCCAAGTGATGTGAAAATGTCCGTCAGCTAGTTGTAGGGTAACAGTGACACCGTTGGGGGGCCTTGTGGTGACAAACGTGTATAAAATTACTTAAGCATCAATGAAAAAAATTAACTGCATTAATTAACAACAAATGATAGTTACATTGGCGGATCCAGAGGGCACGTCCCCCAGAAAATGAAAAGTTACACTAAATATTATTGAATTTGCTAATCAAATAATTGATAAAGTCTATTTCCTTTATAATTGGATGGTATTATACAAAAAGGAGTTAACCCACAAAACATAAAAAGAGTTATCCAACTCTGATGGTAAAATATGTTGCTGTCTACATTAAGCAAAAATGATTTAAGCCCTATCAGCGTTTCAAGGACTAATACAGATAACATTTTAACCCCCAGAGCTCATGATTTGCCAGAGTCTGTTGACTTTAAAGCCCATTATCTCAAAATCAGGTTTTTGTGGGTTGAGTCGTTTTTGCCTAACACCATCCAATTTTTGGTGGGAAAGTGTACATTTCACATTCAGAATGACGTCATAATCCAGAATGTGTAGTTTATCCGGAAGTCACGGTGCACGTCAATCCAACAGCGGTGATACTGAGAGAATACCGTGAATTCCCCCGTACCCTCCAGACAATCATTTTTAACTTTTAAAAAAAAAAAAAAAATTATCATAAGAAACACTTTATTTCGGAAAGAAGATGGGTAAATTATTATCTGCCACTTCCTAACCATAGATGTATGAAAGAGAGTAGAGAGGTCCATGTATATGCGCAGTAGCGCACAAATGAAGCAGGCTAGAGCGGTGCATCTTGGGATACCTCAGTGCCAGTTTCGGTCACTATGTTAAGCGCAGTAGCTCAAAACACCGCTAGAGCGGTGCATCTTGGGATACCTCAGTGCCAGTATGTGATGCGCAGTAGCTCGAAAAACCTGACAGCCCTGCTTCAAACCATTTGAACTCATAGACCCCTCTACCTCTCCTTCCTTTTAAAATTAATTCTTTAAATATATATATAACTATGCATTTTTTTTCAAATATCAGAAACAAAAAATATTAAGATTAACTATTCTTTTTGAAAGGGGGGAGGGGGGGAGTGCAACAACATCACGTAATTTTAGGGGGAGGGGTTCGATCAAACATGACGCAGCGCGACATGGGGGGGAGGGGTTAACATTTTGGATGACGTTATAATATATGTACGTTCCCTAACTTCTTGTTGTGCTCTTGGTTGTTTAAAACATTTGTCAAAGAAAGCTTGCATAGAATAGAAAGAAAAGTTTCTTTCATCTGTATCGGTCTTTTTGAGAGTAAAACCGAAGCAACCAATGATATCATCGCAGTACGCAAAAAAATGATAAAGAGCGTTACATCATGTGAAACATTCCATTTGTTTTTTTCCTATTGCACTTAATTTTTATTTAAAAAGTAAAGCATTAATTATCGATTTAACAATACAAACATTAGTTATGTAAAATAAAAACTAATGTAAGTTTTAATTAAAAAATATTAAGAAATCCCCCCCCCCCCCCCCAGAAATTATTTATAGTTGCACCCAAGTTCGATTGTTGTATCGCAGGCCACGGAAAACTGAAAACAAGAGCGTTACATCCTCAAGCATTCCCATTATACAAATAAGCGTAACTAAACCTAAGAAGAATATATCTGCAAAGCATAGCTGCGTGAAATCCTAGAATAAAGCTTTATAACCAAATTACCTTTTAATATTTATTTTCAATTACTGCTGCCTAGCGGAAGTTATCTGAATTAGGACCTTTTTCTTTATTTGCACTGAAATTTTGCATAGTTAGTGCAATTGCGCACTGAAATTTTGCATAGTTAGTGCAATTGCGCTGCGCTGCTAACTAATGACAAAAAATGGATCCTCCATATAGTGGGATAATATAAAATTTTCTCTGATGGTATGAAAGTTTTCTCGGAACAATTTAAGAGGGTGTGTGATACAGTAAAAACTGTCACACAGGTTAAGAAAAAATAAGTTTTATTTCACAGTTTTTAGAAGAGCTTAATACAAATACAGAAAATATAGGCAAGATACATTTTAACAAATGAATATTTGTAATTTTTTGACTGAATTTTAAAGTAAACCATTTTTACCACCAAGCACAAAATATGAAATCAATGCAAAGGAAAGTATATAAGTTTTTAAGCATATGGAAGAAGTATTTTCAACATGAAAAATTCAGTAAATAACTTTTTTTTGCAATGTTTAAACTTTTGAAAGCCATACAAATGATTACACACATCACAACATCAGGGTTTTTCCCCACAATGTGATAAAAGATGTTTATTAAGTTGGTTGCAGTGTGTAAAATATTTGCTACAAACATCACATGCATAGGGCTTTTCTCCAATGTGTATTAAAAGATGCTTTTTAAGATTGCTTTGATCACGAAAAGTTTTTTTTACATATTTCACAGACGCAAGGCTTTTCTCCACTGTGTAATAAAAGGTGCTTCTTAAGGTTCGAACTTTGCGAAAAAGATTTGCTACAAACATCACACGCATATGGCTTTTCTCCAGTGTGTATTAAAAGATGCTTTTTAAGATTGCTTTGATCACGAAAAGCTTCTTTACATATTTCACAGACGCAAGGCTTTTCTCCACTATGCATTAAAAGATGAATTTTAAGGCTCCCTTTTCGAGCAAAAGATTTATTACAAACATCACATGCATAGGGCTTTTCTCCAGTGTGTATTAAAAGATGCTTTTTAAGATTGCTTTGATCACGAAAAGCTTCTTTACATATTTCACAGACGCAAGGCTTTTCTCCACTATGCATTAAAAGATGAATTTTAAGGCTCCCTTTTCGAGCAAAAGATTTCTTGCAAACACCACATGCATAGGGCTTTTCTCCAGTGTGTATTATAAGATGCTTTTTAAGATTGCTTTGATCCCGAAAAGATTTTTTACATATTTCACAGACGCAAGGCCTTTCTCCACTGTGTAATAAAATGTGGGTCTTAAGGTGGCCCTTTTGTGTAAATGATTTGTTACAAACTTCGCAGACGTAAGGCTTTTCCCCACTGTGTAATAAAAGATGGTTTGTAAGTGTGCTTTTATCACAAAATGACTTCCGATAAACTGAACATGTGTAAGGCTTTTCCTTACTGTGTGATAAAAGATGTCTATTAAGTTGGATGCGGTGTGTAAAAGTTTGGCTACAAACATCACATGTATAGGGCTTTTCTCCAGTGTGTATTAAAAGATGCTTTGTAAGAGTGCCTTTGCAACGAAAATCTTTTTTGCATATTTTACAGACACAAGGCTTTTCTCCACTGTGCATTAAAAGATGGCTCGTAAGATCCCAGCTTCGTTTAAATGATTTGTTGCAAAAATCACAAGTGTATGGCTTCTCTCCACTGTGTACTAAAAAGTGTTTTTTAAGAGAGCCACTTAAAACGAATGTCTTGTTACATAGTTCACACGTGTATGGTTTTTCTTCTTTATGCGTAACAATGTGTTGTTCAAGGAGACACATTTCTGGGAAAGTTTTGTAACATAATTGACACACAAGAGGGTTTTCATCAATTAAGTCCATAATTCGTAGTATAATAACAGTTTCTCAACACCTACAAAGTTGTTTTGTTTATTGATACATTAGCAATATTTTGCAAGTTGCGGTACATTCTTGTCAGATGGAAAGGATTAAACCACAATTACTATTTGTCCTTTGTATTGATGTGTAGACACATGTGTTCCTGAAATGTAAAATATTATTGATTAATCTTTTGGTTTTAGACAGGAATTCACATACAATTAGTCATAATTAGTGATGTGGGATGAACAGATTCCCAGTGGGCTGGACATATATTAAAGCTGTTATAAATTATAAACAGCATTATAATTATTGTGTAATTTTTAAAAATCTAAATTATAAATGAAATCTTTTAATAAATAAACAATATACATAAAGTTAAAATAGTAGCTGTGTTACTGACAACTACTACCTGATATTTGGGCAATTATGTTTTTCTGACTAGTTTTGTTTTGGGTTTTATCTGAATAAGTTTTTACTACACTGAGCATTAGTTTAGTTTGAGTTATCGTCTAGCTACACGAGGGCTTTTGACGACGGGCGTCATATTTTAGAACCACAGACAAGTGACAAGCCGACACCTGAGCAGGCACCCAACGAAACCGTTAAGGGCGACATCGTACGCAGCGTTAGGACTTTGAAGGTTATTTAACGTGCACTCCGCCCACACGATTATTCGTCGGACATTTTTGGCTGCACGAGCCGTTTATAGGTCAGCATTTATTTTGGTGATGCCCAGACCCGAACCTGGGACCTTCCGCATAATAGGCGAATGCCTAACCAACTGGGCTCCCCAGCCCGTCTATACCGAGCATTAGTATGCATATATTGATTAGTATTCTTCCAAAATGGTAGAAAAATTGAGCTGTTTGAATATTTTTTAAAAGTTAAGGGTGTAGCCTTCCAAAAAAATATTGTAAAACAACTTACTCCAGTACTAGAATAGAATAAATTATGTATGTAAAGATGATATATACATTAAGGGTTAGGTTGAATTATCGTCGCTACACAAGGGCAATTAGCGATGGGCTTTGTAATGTACAACCACAGTCAAGTGACCAGCTGACACCTGAGTCGGCAACTTTTAAAGGCAATGTAGTAAACAGCCCCGGGAGTTATTTCGGGAGCACATTTAACGGGGAATTATTAATCGAACATTTGAACATTTTAGTAACACAGAACGTATATAGGTTGCAGTTATTCAGGCCATGCCTGGACTCGAGACCTTTTGCATGCAAGGCCAGTGCCTTACTGACTGGGCTCACCAGCCCCAAAAATAAAGGAGAGATAAAGAACATAAGAATGATAGGGCTGTCCGGGGGGGGGGGGAAAGTGTACTGTCTACATGACTCTAGTACCTTGTAGTTCATGAACTTTTTCGCAAAGTGGTAACACTATCTATGTGTATGCACTGCATCGACTATGCTGCCAATATCACCATTGTTGACAGACACAAATTCCCAAACATGTCTGTTTCAAGCTGAGTGTTTTAGAGGTGTACTGCAATTGAAAAACAACCCTCAAGGAGGAACTATAGGTAAAACTATAGTAAGGTTACTAAACTCAACAGCACAGATTCTTTGCGATAGATAAATGTTCTACTAGAAAACAAATAAATAGTTCCCATTGTTAAGTGCAATAATTAAGTAAAAAGGGCACATCAAACTTAAAGTACTGCTTGATTCAGTATTTCAACTCATTATATTATTTTTTCCTGTAATTAGAGTGAAATACCAGGTTTTTTTTTCAATTGTAACCTAACAGGCTGCACCTAACTAGTGTTATCGCTAGGTGTTACAGTATTTTTTTTTCCAAACCGAGTGCCACAACATCAAAATCATTCTCAAAAATATCTTTGAACAATTTATTTTAAACAAAATATATTTGTTACGACTTATTTAGTAATTTTCTGCTTTAATGATTACAACTAATCAAGATCTAAATCAGTTTTCTGATATATCTGAAAAGAAATTTATTTTGGAAATAATTTCAATAAAATAATCCAAAATTAGATCAGTGCGCCCATGGGGTTGTTTCACGTCGTGAATGGCAACAGCTCCAGCGCTCTTGTTTTTATTTTTCTTCTGGAATTACTTTTGTTTTGGTATTCGAAAATGAGTTTTCTAAGAATAATTTAATTATTCAATTTTTAAAATGCCAACTTCTTGCTGAGCTGCTGGCTGTTCAAATTATTTGTTAAAGACAACTTGCATAGAAAGAAAAGTTTATTTTCATCCATGTTGGTCATTTTTGGGATTAAAACCAAAACAACAATAAAATCGCAGAACACAGAAAAATGAAAACAAGAGTGTTACATCATCTGAAACATTCCCATACATTATACAATACCAGTTGGGTTGACATTGTAGAAGTGTGTGATCTCTCTCTCTCTCAACATCATCAATAAACCACCTCATAAACCTACTGCAAAAGCAAAGTAATTATGTGTTTTTGTTTTTTCCCATATGAAATAAGTCGAACTTGAGTGTTTTATAAGGAGTAAAAACTAACTGTACAGTCACCCTTGGCGAATTTTCCGAAATCTCGCCAAAAGTCGGTATTTTGGCTACTTTCTTCACAACCACGAAAAGAGCATATTGAAATGACTGGGCGAGAAAATGGCTAAAAGAATCCCTGAAATCCGACATATAGAAGAAAAAATAACCCCTTTATCCTAATTGCGCCAAATCGAATAATGGTTGCCAGAAAAAAAATTATCGCCAAAGGTGACAATTTCCCACCCGTACAGTAAACCTGATCCTTATAAGGAATTCGTGTTTCGGTTGTTTGAGAACACATAAAGGAAATCAATACAAGACTCTCATTACAAACCATTAGGTTAATGCTTACGATTTGATAGACGTCAAATATGCTTCATATTTTTCCTTTTAAAAAGAATTTTTAATTTAATTTTTAAAGAGTAAAATGCTTTAGCCATTTTCCAGTTGTTTTTTGTTTGTACGTTTTTTGGCTGTCTGATTTTAGCTTCGATGCGAAGCTTACACACAGCCAAAAAAGTTTCGTAACTGAAAACCCTGATCAAATGACGAAATCAACACCTGAGCTTGCACCCAACATTTAAGTTTTTTTTGAAAATTTGGTAGAGCAGCAAAGGGAAGAAATTCAACAAAACTGTGCGTGTGCGTGCATGCGTACTTCGATTATATGCCGCACGTGTTAACCTGCGCACGTTTGCAGATGCTCAGAAATTACACATCCAACCGTAGACCACCGACCTTTATAATCAGCGTCCTCTGACGAGTGTATCATTTTTGGGAACCAGATTTGGTTTGATGTCAGGTCTTTTTGTTTTAAAAGTGTTTCAGAAAAAAAATCAAATTTAAATAAATTTTTTTGTGTTCTATTAATATTTTTTTTTTTAAATTTGTTTTATCAAGAAGTTTAAATTTTTTTTTTTTTTTTATTAATTTTTAAAGATTTTTTTAAACCTTTTTTTAAATTTTATTTGGAAAAAAAAAAGATTAAATTTTTAAAGGGCAAATTATAAAAAATTTTTTTTTGTTTTTTATAAAATTTTTAAAAAGAGAGATTTTCAAGGTTTTTTTGGGGCCCCCCCGTATAAAATACCAGTATTCAATCAATCAACAAATAAAACCCTAGAGATGTGTAGCACAACAGGACTTTTAATTAACAATCAACAGCTCAATAACTTAAAAGAAATTATGTACCCTCATTAAGTTAATTTCAATAGCTTTAAACTAAAATAGTCTATGGCAGTTACCATTTGTGCAAGCACGATTTTTTCTTGTTATGGCATCTAACAGGTAAGCAGATTTTTGGTAAAATAATATTCTAATACGGCAACTGTATTAGCAAAATTGACCAAACACTAAAAAGTAAGGTTTTTGGTTTGATCTTCATGCCTCACATACATATATTTATACCCAAAGAGCTACAATATTTATTTTTATAACAACGTGCAAAAAAGTTCACTTTTTTATATCATATTCATTCATAAATCGTTGCGAAAATGACACTTTACGTGCTTATTTCACAGACAGTGCCGAAAGTAGTACTTTCGTAAGTCTTCCGATCGTTGCAGTACTTCCGAAAGTAGTACTTTCGGCACTAGTGCGGTAAACAAAATAAGAGTATCTGATTGGTAGAAAAACAAAATGTCAGGAATATCTCCATGGAAACTAAATGATGTCATGAAACTCACTTATTTCTATTGGTTTATTACTTTTGCATTTTCTAATATCTCCATGGAAACTACAAGTACTACAAAAATTGTTAAAGGAAATTAAATAAGACAAAAGTCATCATTGGTAGAAAACTTTTTTTGCACATTTTTATAAAAAATATTGTAAGCAGCACGTGCCAAATAATACTTTATTAAGCTCTTGTCATTATTTCACTCGACCTACGGTCTCGTGAAATAAAAGCCACTCGCTTAATAAAGTATTATTTTCGGCACTAGTTGCTTAAGTAACTATTATGTAATACCATGCAAAATCCTTTTAATATATCAATAATAGTGTCTAATATATCTGTCTAATCAAGTGTAAAAATAACTTAAAAATCTATATATATATAAAAAATTGAATACAACTTTTTAGCAATCTTTTTTTTTACCTATATTAATGCTATTTTTGCACACAATAATAAAAGGAATTACTTAAAACATTCGGTAAAAAGCCTTGCTATATAGAAAAAATAGCGAAATTAACTTTAAAAAAAAATTATGTGAAAATTTAATTTGTTGAAGCTGCGTTTGTCAAAGCAATAAGGGAAATTCCAAAACTATAAAATGTGTTTAACAGATGAGGCAAAAAAACCCCTCTTTTCTCAAACTTTTAGTAAAACTACAGTCGAATCTCGTTAACACGAACCCCACTTAATACGAAATTTCGCTTAAGATGAACTGAAAGCAATTCCCCGGACTATAAAGCTTTGAGGTAATGCTAAAAAAAATCTTTTAAAGCGAAATCGCTTTAGCTGAAATCCTGCTTAACCCGAATAAAAAATTTTCTACTTCTGAGAAAATCATGAGATCTCCCAATGATTCACCAGTTTTAATCCTATTGTTGTTCCTTAAAAAATTTAATAAATTTTCGATGGTATGTACGAATCCGAATGAACTTTATTAATTGAATTACTTATTCTATGCAGTGTATTACATTGTAAAATTAGAATAATTTTTAGATGTTATTTTAAAAAAACTTTTCGTTAATTCAATGTAAAAAAAAACTCCTGAGGGTTACATGAAATTTGGTTAACACGAAATGTTTTGGTGTTCCCTTCGAATCAGGGTTCAACTGTATTATTATTTTAACGTTTCATGAAGAAGGGGACCAAGGAAGCAAGTCTGTCGCTACAGACGGCCTGTTTAACAAGTTGACCAAGTGTTTATTGAAACTCGAAGGTTGACCATAAGTGAATTATTGATTAGCATAGCGGCTTGGATTGTAGCTCTTCCAAATTGACGTGGAGCTCAAAGAAACCATCACAACTCCCTGCAAATCATTGGTGGCTACATTTTATGAAAAGGGTATTTCAAAGCTTGTTTACACAGATATGACAAATGCTTCAATCGTCAAGGTGATTATGCGGAGAAATAAGCAGTATTGTACATTACGTTTGGTAAAAAAAAATATTTTTTGTATTTTGACCCGTCTTTTTGATACAGCCCATCAGAGGTTGAAAAAAAACAGCCCTCGTAGTAATAAAATCTTAGAAAAATTTAAAATTAATTTAATTTGTTATGACAACTCACTTTTTCATACCATTTAATGCAATTCTGCTCTTTCCAGATTTTTATATATTTCTTTTTATTGAGGATTCAAAAACTTTTTCACTTAAAATTCTGTTTCTAATGATATTTTTTATATTACAAATGAATGCTGAACTATAAACCCCATAGAAAGTGCTTATAAGTATTCACTATTTTAAATTTCCGTCGTAAAATCGACATAGTTTCTTGAGATTCAAATCAGCAAGGATTTTTTAAATTAAAATCGGCAGAGATTTCCAATATGAGAATCACCAGTGCTTCCCTATATGAGAATCACTATAGTAATCAGGCGTTGGCTCGTCACTTGACAGTGGTTCTAAATTATGACGCCCGTCCATAACATAGAGCTAGGAAGGAGAATAGAGAGGTCCTTGTATATGCGCAGTAGCGCACAAATGAAGCAGGCTAGAGCGGTGCATCTTGGGATACCTTGGTGCCAGTATGTTAAGCTCAGTAGCTCGAAAAACCTGACAGCCCTGCTTCAATTTCTTTCAACTGGTGGACCTCTGTACACCTCCTTCCTACCTCTATGGTCCATAATAGCCCTTGTGTAGCTCTAGCGTGATGATTATTTAAACTAAACTGCAGTAACTAGCCTAATGACCTGGACCATTGTTGCAATTATTCATTTTCTCTAACCTATAAGAAACCATACTGAAAAAGACTTATTATTTCAGGGCAAAAATGGTCCTATTCAGTGTTGTGGTTACTGCTGTTTACCCGTCCACTTCAGAACTGTTCTAATTCATGACTTAACAAAGGGTTATCGTAAGAATGAAGTTGTTAACTGTTGCTGTATTTCTATCAGTGCAAATGATAATTTAGATTTTAATTCCGAGTGTAAATTGCAACTTTAAAATCTGGCAACTGTGAGACTGTAAGAATTGTTATGTTGTAAGAAATGTAGCAGTTTCTGTTTCCTACGAAAGTTAAAATTACTACTTAAGATAGTTTTAGAAGTAAGGATATATAAAGCTGTGTATTTAAATGATCTCCTACTGTACCTAAGTATTATGTAAATATGCATTCATGTAAATAATTAATATTACGGCGAAATAAAATTTTAATACGAGAAAATAAGACATACTGAACAAGGGAAAGGGCGTTTTTCTAATTTCACTGCATGAAAGGTAATCCAAGACTTACACTTACATCTATACCGAAGACGTTTTAATTTTGTTTTGCTGGTGGAAATGCGTTTATTGAGAGAAAATACTTACTGTTTTGAAAGATTTCTACAGTAGAAAACAAATTGTCTTTGAAAAGAGTATTTACAATTACATTAAAAGATTTAACGTTTTTTTTCATCATTACTTTCTGGTTTGGAATGTCCGTTTTCGTCTATAAATTATTTTCGAATCACAATGGTCATGTTTCATATTGTTCTTGCCATAGAGTTATAATAAGTGTTGAAGAAAATAACTGTAACTGTTGTGTTAACTGTTTTTGTTTATATGCTCTGCCGCTAGATGGAGTAGTACTTGTTTACTTCTTACTCGGAAAATAAGAGTTCTTTTTCGGCTTTCTAAATAAAACGTTACGGTTAGCATCTCTAAGAATGTTGTCTGTTTACCTCTCTGCTAAATAAGAACCTAAATAGCACATAACTTCAATAATAAGGAGAGAGCGCGATAATGCAAATCTCCCATTCACTGCCTGATACTCACATTAAAACCGTTCGCCCCGCGTCACGTGCTTTAGGGCTGGGATATTTGGCGCTGATCCAAGGTCAACCACCAGAGGGGATTGCCGCTCTTGTTAAATTTCTCCCTTTTCGGCGTTCCTGGTAAAAATCGTAGTTCTTTTACGCGGTCTGTGACGTTATTTTTTTCTTCTTTTCAAATTGCAATGCACTTGTTTGTAACAGTTATTTTCCTTTTTTCTTCTACATTTATATAAAATTAGGTACTTATTGTTATAAATAGCAGAAAGCAAGGCAGCTAAGGAACGTAACAACAGCGTGTATTTATTTTCAAAACAGAAGTAGATTCCAATATGTGTCTACAAGTTTAGTTGTTTCATGTCTTCTCCACAACACTTCCTTCACATGTCACAACTCACACTTATTTAAGGCATATAAAACACATTAAGACATAGAAAAATAAATTAAGACATAGAAAACAGTCCCAACATTTTCCTCAGTTTATTGAACCTTGCAGCAGGCAAGGGTTTTGTCATTATGTCCGCAATTTGCTCTTCTCCTGGAACATGAACGATGTTGAGTTCACCTTCGAGAACCTTTTCTCGGACAAAATGGTATCGGACATCAATGTGTTTTGATCTCTTGTGAAACTCAGGATTTCTAGCCAACTTCACTGCACTGGCACTGTCAACGAAAAGAGTAGGACAGCCCTCGATGTCAATGATGTCCTTAAACAGTCGTTTTAGCCAAACAGCTTCCTTCGCAGCTTCACTCGCAGCAATGTATTCTGCTTCAGTAGTTGACAGAACGACACTTCTTTGCTTTTGGCTTAACCAACTTACGGCGGCACCCGAGTACTTGGACACTACTCCTGACCTCGAACGTCTTGTCTTGGTATCTCCGGCAAAGTCAGCATCGCTGTATGCTTCCAACTCTTCTGATTGCTTATCTGCCTGATAGAGCATCCCGAATTGAACAGTTCCCTTTAAGTACTTGAAAATTCGCTTAACAGCACACCAATCCGAAGACTTTGGATTTTCCAGACTCTCAGACACAATGCTGACAGCATATGCCAAGTCTGGTCTTGTGACGGTAGCCAAGTACATCAGGCTGCCTACGGCTTGACGATAAGGAACTTCATGTCCAATCACAGGATCATCTTTGTCACTAGATAGGTAACTTTTGTCAGATGGTGTTGACACAGGATTACAAGTATCCATGTTGAATTTCGAAAGCAGCTTTTTGGCATAGACACTTTGATTCACAAAAACTGAACCATCACTCAGTTTGGATATGTTCATTCCGAGAAATTGACTTAAATCGCTTGTTGTGATTTTGAATGACTGACGAAGTTGATGCATAAACTCCTCCACTTCAACCTCGTTAGACCCGGCAACAAGTCCATCATCAACATAGATGACAACGATTAGTTTTGTGCCTTCGTGTTGTCTCACAAACAAACATGGATCCGCGTCACTGGCTTTCAATCCTTGCTTCTTCATAAAGTCCACAAAACACTGATTCCAACAACGGGGTGCTTGTTTTAGACCATACAAGCTCTTTTGAAGCTTGCACACTTTTTCACTACCGTCATCAAATCCTTCTGGTTGCAGCATAAACACTTCCTCCTGAAGAGTGCCATATAAGAATGCGGTTTTCACATCAAACTGCTGTAGATGCAACCCTTCCTTTGCAGTTACAGACAGAACAGACCTCACTGTGTCGTATCGAGCTACCGGACTGAACGTCTCGTCATAGTCGAAACCAGCTTTCTGTGCATAGCCTTTTGCTACCAGACGAGCTCGATATCTATCAACAGTTCCATCAAGTGTAAATTTCTTTCTAAGCACCCACCTACAATTGATGACTTTAGAACCATTTGGTCGGTCGACCAGTTCCCAAGTTTTATTCTCATGCAAAGCATCCATTTCGTCCCTCATGGCAGCTAGCCACAAGTTCTTTTCATCAGAGGAAACAGCTTCTGAGTATGTAGATGGATTTTCTGATTCTTCTACTGTTGCAGCGCTTGCAAAAAGAAAATCTCCTGTTTTCATCCAAGCAGGAACATCTCGCTTTCTTTCAGATTGTCGAACTGTTGGCTCATCTCCAAGAACATCCGAAGGGGTGTCGTCTTCTACCGAATCATCTTCTTCTGCATTTAAGTCTTCCTCCACTTCAGTTAATCTTCTCAGTTCTTCCTCCACTTCAGTTGATCTTCGGAAGTTTCCCTCCACTGAAACAGCAGTTGAGCAGAGTCGTTCTGGTTTGAAATCCACATCTCGTGACTTGATTATCTTGTTCATAGATGGCACATAGATTTGATAGCCATCCTTTTCATTTACATAGCTCACTAAATGACCTGGGACACTTTTGTTGTCAAATTTGCGTCTAAAGTTCTTGGGTATGTGTGCATAGCACTCTGTTCCAAACACTCTTAAATGATTCAAGCTAGGGACCAATTTGCCAGTCCAGAGCTCCTGTGGACTAATACCTTCTTCTGAAGATACACCAGTTCGGTTGAGTAGATAAGCTGCTGTTTCACATGCATGAGCCCACAGGGATCGAGGAAGCTCAGACACTGAGAGCATAGAACGAGCAAGTTCCACAATTGTTCTGTTTTCCCTCTCCGCAGCTCCATTCTGCTCTGGTGTATATGGTATGCTTAAGGTTAGAGCAATACCTTTTTCGGCAAGAACTTGACGAACTTCACTACAGTCAAACTCTCTTCCACCATCACAACGCAATGTTTTCACAACATGGCCAAGATTAGAAGCTTCATTGAGAAACATGCGCAGACAAGAACTAACTTCACTTTTCTGTTTAAGAAAGAATATTTTACGAAATTTGCTGTAGTCATCTTTAAAACACACAAAATATTTTGCACCATTCATAGACTCAACTGACATGGGTCCATTTACATCGGCATTTATTACTTCTCCCACCGATTCAGCTCGGTATGGTCGGGGTTTGAAAGACTTTCTGTGAGCTTTACCAAGAGCACATCCATCACAAAACTCACTTGTTGAAGCATAAGGCACACGAATGTCCATTTTATCCAATATTTTTCGAACATGACGTTTGTTCTGGTGACCCAGACGCTCGTGCCACAGTTGCAGAGTTTCAGATGCTGTTGTCACACTTATTTCAGCTGGACATGTAGGTACCATTACACGCATGGCCATCACGTATGTGCCGTCCTTCCAGGAACCGACTGCAACAAGCTCTCCATTTCGATGAAATTCCACAGTTTTTTCATTCATTCTCACTTCAACATTATGCTTCGATGCTTGTTGAACAGAAAAGAGATGTCTTCGAACATCTGGAACATACCAAACATTTTCCATGTGAGCTTCATACCATTTTCCATGGATACATACTTCGATGTTTATTCTTCCTGATCCATATGCATAGATCTTGTTTACATCAGCAAGAGAAATTTCCACTGGTACAGGAAAGTGTTCATAAGAAACAAAGTACTGCTTGTTTGCTGTCATATGATGTGAAGCACCAGAGTCGCAAATCCAGATGTCTGGCTGAGTACCTTTGACAGAAGCCGAAAATGCTCCTTTGTCGTTTCTTGAAGTAAAGTACTCATTTTGTGACTTCTTCTTCTTTGGACAATCTTTACAGAAATGTCCACCACCACATTTGAAGCATTTTACCTTTTTCTTGATTCCTTCACCTCCAAGGTTACCTTTTGGAGGAGCACCACGACTAGATACATTCTTCTTCACAGCAGGAGCTCGAGCTGCAAATGCACCAAAGTCCAAAGTGGCAGAAGACTTGACACGTTGTTCTATTGTACACAGTTTTTCAACTAGATTGTTGGTTGTGCGTTTTTCAGAATCTAAAGATTCCCAGACATTGTTGAATTCTTGGTATTCCTGACCAACAGTGAGCAGAATTTTACCATGTAACAGTTCAACCGGAATTGAGCCCGAACCAATGCGTTTTAATTCATTGTTCATATCAGTAAATATTCTCTCTACCTTGGCGGCGTGTGTCGCGACGTTATCTTCTTCGTCTTTACTCACTTGAAAGAACTGTGTCATGAGAAGATTCAGTCTTTGAATACTGCTCTGCTCGTACACACTAACAAGCTTGTCCCAAATTTCTTTAGCACTTGAATAATTTATTACAAGATCGGCTACTGCGGAACTTAAGGAGGAAGCGATCAACGCCGCCGCTTTGGCGTTCTCACGGCGCCATTCGCTCTGCTTCTTTATTTCAGCTTCCGACGTGTTTCCTTCGGGACACTTTCGACTTCCTTGTACAATCGCTGTCAGTTCATATTGTTCGAATTCCATTTGCATCTGCCACTTCCACTTGCTCCAGTTATCTTTTCCACGCAGCTTTTCAACTTGAATTTTCGGATCAGACATTATGCTTAGGTCAAACGAATTTTCAATATAAAAGAATGTGCTAATATTGCGCTAAATAGAGCATGATGGGCCCCATAACCTGTTATAAATAGCAGAAAGCAAGGCAGCTAAGGAACGTAACAACAGCGTGTATTTATTTTCAAAACAGAAGTAGATTCCAATATGTGTCTACAAGTTTAGTTGTTGCATGTCTTCTCCACAACACTTATGAAACATGTGAGTTAAGAAAACTTAAAAAAATAATTGAGGGAACTTACACTGTGCTTTATGCAATAATTATAATATAACTATTTTTCTTTTTTCTTATATGATTAAAGAATAACAAAACGGAATAGTTGGTGAAAATTTTCGCGCATCTGCCCGTACCCCCTTTCAAATTTGGATCGAGCCATCCTATTTTTAAATTTTTTATTTAATAAGTATGACATGAGATACCCAGCTTTTATATTTTTTGATATAAAGTAAAGGAATAAAAAAAAATATCCAAAGCAAAATATTCCATTTAAATGACAAAACGAGTTCCCAGTAATTTTAGTTTTGTTTAAAAGTTTTCAAAACTTTATTGCGAAATAACTTTTTCTTGTCAGAGAATATAATTCCAATTTAAAAATATATAGAATGGTTTTATAATACAAAACTGTTGTAGTGAGTGGTTGCATGACCATATTAATTTTTTTACCATAGTTAAAATTTTTTTAGCTTAGTTTGAATTATCGTCGCACTATAGCTACACGAGGACTATTGGCGATGGGTGTCGTAATTAGGTATTGCAATTGTCATAATTTAAAAATTTTAAGCAAAAATAAAGGTAGAACTTATAAAAATAAATGTTGTTCTTTTAAATATCTTTTAATAATTAATATCTTAAATAATTAACGTTAAGCAACGATGTTGGAAATCTAAACTACTAAAAAAATCTAAATTTTTATATCACAAATATCGAAAGTCAAAAGAAAATATATATATCCAAAACAGGAAGGTATATTCAAAATGATGGCTTCAAAATGATGTATCCCACTTGTTTGTGTGACTTGCGGTTCGTTTTGTGAAAGTGGGTGACGGACAGACGAACTGAACGATTATAAAACCTTCCCCTTTTTTCGTTATAAACGTAGTGTGGATGCTAATATATAATTAGTCCATAAATTCTTATCTCAAAAATTTAATTTCATAAAAAAATAAATGCAAGAAATATAATGAAACATTGAAAACTGCAATTTAAATTGAGTACAAAACACACTTATTTCCAAAATTATTATTAGTTTCGATTTTTCCGAAATAACGTCAATGGCCAATAGACCGCCAAGCGATTTCCGAAAAATAAAAGTCATGAAAAGCAAAAAAAAATACATGTTTAAAAGACTTTCTATTGTTGCCGATTATTAAACAAAACATTCATTTTTATTTTTACATGCAATTGATAATAATAAATCGTATTAAATGACATAATGTATCGAATGTTGTTTTAAAAACCATGATTAGCAATATACTTTTTGATTTTATTTATTAAGTTATTTCTATTTCAATAAGGAAAGTTTATAAAAATCTTCCCCATGAAATGTAAAAGGTCCTCCTTTCGTAAATTTTCCTTTGCAGCCATATGCAGAACAATAGTGTACCATTTTTAGTACATTCCGCGTGAGCAGACGACGTTTTCCCGCTATGAGCTATAGAAAAAAACTTTCGGTTTTCTCTTCGAAACCCCCCGATCACGTGACTCCCAGTCTGACGCATCCGTTCGTCCTTGTTTTTCGACCTCTAGTTTACTTATTATAACTCTATGGTTCTTGCCAACAGAAATGCTGAATGACTTTTATCGATTGCTGTTGGTAGTATAGTATTCAAGTATTAAAACTAATGACGCACTATAGACTTAAAATAAAATCCGTTAATAATCCATTCCAAATACCAAATTCTTATGGCAACTTTTAGCAACCAATCCGCTTCTTTGCCACTTCTAACATATTACAGATTTATACTTTTTTTTATCTTTAGATTAGTACTTATTAAGAATTATGGCAAAATCAAAATTGACGGCATATTCCGTGCATTCATGTTTCTCTAGGTAGGGTCAGGCACAAAAAATAATATAACAATATGTCATATTAAATTAATTTGTTAGATGCCGCAGAAAGACTAGCAGGCAGTAGATGGCGCTGCTTATTTTTAATGATAATAATCTACTTAACGTAAAAGCCGAAGTAATTTATATCCATTATGAAAATCTTTTTGTTGGTCAAAAAGTTGAATAGCCGCAAGAAATTAAGAATAATTTAACATATTTTTTAATATCCTTTTTATCTATGTTCGTCACTTGAGCAGGATTTTAAATTAGGAAACGTAATTGGCTGTGTTTAAACTCCTCGTCGAGATTAGAAAAAGATAACTCCAAGTATGTGTTCAACTGTTCAAGTTCACTGTTTACGTACTTTATTTACCATTTTAATACGCAATAATTACCATTGGCTATAAAATTTTCCATTGTTTTACAAATAATTTTAACCCAGGCGAGTAAAGTAAATAAAGTACCCAAGTTAAAGTAAGTAATGCAATGATATTTTTAATTCTAAAATACGACTTAACTTGGTCGCACCCATTCATATCAACATTAAACTGAATAAAGTAATTTTTATGTAGTGACTGGGTAAATTTTAATACTACGGTACTCTACTACTACTTTGGAAAAGTAACCCCCGGATGAGATCCTAAATCCGGTCATAACCGGAGGTAAGGTATGGTCCGTTCGAGAGGTATTTTTAACATTGAGCGAATAGGGGAAAAATCGGTGCCTTGAAAAATTGCTCGTTTGTGGAGGTGGTCGCTTAATAGAGGTGGTCTGTTGTAGGAATTTTACTGTATTATATTAATACTTAAAACTAGTTAGAATTGGAGACAAGTTAATATTTTCTATTTAAATTATACTTAAAATCAAAGTTAAAGGTCTAAACTGTTATTTTTTCCATTACAGGTTTTTACAAGCCTTAACTTCAAGAACACAGCTTTCATTGCCAGAAACATTGCGAATTCATTGGATTTACGATTTTCTTCTTCAAAAAGTTCATCTTTGATAAACTTGAAGAAGAAAAACGTTCCGCCAACAACACCAGTGTATGAGTAATAAGCTAATAATTGTACTTCAATTATCCAAACAACATATTTCAAGACAAATTTTTTAATGAAAAAGAAATTATACATATAATTAAATGGGTGAAATGGAAGAAAAGCCATATTTGTGTAATATTTGTTCTGTTGCTTTCACATTGAAGCCAGACTATGAGGAACATCTGTCTACTCACAAGGAAGAAAACCTTTTCAGTTGCAAGGCTAGTCATGGCATACTTGATTCTCTATCCACCCTGCAAAAGCACATCTCAACCACCTCTTCAAAAATATCACATGAGTGTGATTCATGTGGAAAGAAATTTAAGTACAAATCTCTACTTACTAAACATTACTTGGTACACACAGGGGAAAAACCCTACAGTTGTGAATTATGTAATAAGGCATTTAGTCAAAGGCCCAACCTTAAATCTCATTTGTTGACCCATACTAAAGAAAAACCCAACTGTTGTGAATTATGTAATAAGGCTTTTAGTCAAAGGTCCAACCTGCAAACTCATTTGTTGACCCACACTAAAGAAAAACCTTACAGTTGTGAACTCTGTAGTAAGGCATTTAGTCACAGGCACCACTTGCAATCTCATTTGTTGACCCACACAAAAGAAAAACCCTACTGTTGTGAATTATGTAATAAGGCTTTTAGTCTAAGGTCCAACCTGCAAACTCATTTGTTGACCCATACCAACGAAAAACCTTACAGTTGTGAACTATGTAATAAGGGCTTTAGTCAAAGGCAACACCTTAAAGCTCATTTGTTGACCCATACCAAAGAAAAACCTTACAGTTGTGAACTATGTAATAAGGGCTTTAGTCAAAGGCACTACCTTAAAACTCATTTGTTGTCCCACACTGGAAAAAAACATTAGAATAGTGAATTATGCGACAAGGTATTTCGTAACACCTTCAATGACATTTGTTAATCCCCCCTAAGTTTTACATTTGGGGTATACCTAAAAAGGGATTTTTTTCAATGTAAGAATAACCACATTTGGAATCATTGCTGTCGCATTACAAAGAAAAGCCTTTCTTTTGTGATCTGCCGAAAGTCTTTTTAGTAAAATAACACTTTCAAAAATGTTCGTAAAACAACATCAGGGAGGACTTCATAATGAAGCAACAAATCTCTGAATAGCATTGTGTTATTTCTTCAGTTTATTTAATAAAAGTGTCATGTGTTACACTTACTGTACAGAAAGTAAAATAAGTATATAAATTGTAAAATAAAGTCATTTGTCTTGAAACAGTGATGATGATTCTTAAATAATTTAACTAAGGGTATATATAATTTTATATTTATCCCTTATTAATATTAACATAGCATTTTGGTACAGTCTGCTGCTCATCCTTCTAAAATCTGGTTTATAATGCAGTTGAACCTCCTTAAAGTAAACTTGCTCATACAGTAGACTCCCTCCTAACCATCTTAAATGGGACCCATCGTAAACTGGTTTAATAAAAAATTTGGTTAAACTGGAGAAGTGAAATAAAATATGCTTTCGATGTACATTTGATTGCACATTTCTACATGCTAATATTTGCTTTATAAATAAATGCATGATCGAAAAAATGCTTCATTTCATTTAATGTATTCAAGCTTCTTAAGTCACCTACCATTGAAAAAATAAACGTATGATGCTACTTGATGATTGTGTCTGCTTTTTTTTTTTATATCAGAGTAACATGTGCTTCCAAAACAAAACGGATGTTTTTTTAAAACAATTTTTAAATTTTTCTGACACAAAATAATTTTGCCGGTTAAAGCTTAGATCTGGTTAAGAGGAAGCTTACTGTAGTTAAGGGTCTTGTATGGTAACAGATCTCTATACAATTCCAATGGAGAAACTTTTGACTGTTTTTAAATAAAGTATACGGCATGTATTCACGAAAACTTACCAAAAAATACAGAAGAAAGTAATTTTTCCATTAAAATAATTAATAAGTATAATTTTAAAGATATTAGTTATAATGAAAACAATTTTTGTTTAGATATTTACATCCCGTTAGTGTTGCCATATGTAGTTTGTGAATAATTACTCAAATTTTGTTTTAATTATAACTAATTAATATCCGTAAAATTACTTATTATTTAAATGACAAAACTTCTGTATTTTTTCGTGAGTACATGTCGTAGGTAGGTTATTCTTTTTACGATTGGTGAAGTGGAATTTTCTTGCTCTGTTTTTAAAGAATTTGCCCTTTACATAAATGGCATCAATTGAAATTCCTGCTAGACATGAACTGAAAACTCTGTGCCTATTTTTTGTTTCACATTTTGTTTAAATAAAAATTTGTGATGGACTTTTAAAAAAAGAAATTGCACTTACTTTTTAGCCTACTTTTCTTTTTTTAATTTGAAAGAATTAAAAAAATGAAAAAGTAGGTATTGACATGCGGTCGATGTCCGTCTGTCCGTACCACCCTTCCAAAATCGGTTCTATCCATCGGATCTTAAAAATTATTTTTTTGTTAGAAAGCTATGGCTTTAGAAGTTTAAATTATAGCTGGGTGCTGCGTTTCGATTTTTTTTCTAATGTGTATAAATCTATGTAGAAACGGCTGTTGATGATATTTACTTTAGGAACCTAGTTTTTTTTTCCCCGATTAGAACTTCAGTGGGTATTTAAGTAACAGGAAAGTAGGCTATTTTAGTTCTTTATGAACTTCTTGTTTTCTCATAATTTGTATTTTTACAGTGTTGCATTGTTTGTTTTATTTTAATAGATAATTTACATTGATTTCAATTGTTGTGTTCCTTAAAATAAAAGTTATGTGCTTTAAATTATTGTGTATTAAAATTATATGAAAAATTCATTTAAAAATATTTTATGCTGAGCTGAGGGTTATAACAGGAAGTTTTGACACTTTCTTCAAGTCGACGTTAAGTTTGACAGTACGTCGCGATGTCTTCATGTTACTACATTACTAATTTGGCTCTTAAGGGGACACTAAAATATGACGCCCGTCGCCAATAGCCCTCGTGTGGCTCTAGTGCGACGATAATTTAAAACCTAACCTAACCTTAAGGGGACACGGTACTATTTTTTTTTTATTTGGTCTTATACACTATAAAAAAGATTTATTAGTTCAACTAGTATTTAAAAACAATACATTGCCAAAAAAAAATAAATCAAAATTTAATTTCTCTATTGAAAACAAGTATTTAAAAAAGCCTTAAATTTTTTTTT
>JAFNEN010001445.1:0-29953 GCA_019343175.1 Oedothorax gibbosus | reverse complement strand
CACTTGAAATTGCTTCGAATATTTTGTGATTAAAAAATTGAAAATTAAAAAATATATATAAAAATATATATATTCGAACAAATTTTAAAAAGTGGGATTGTCGAAACCTGTAAGTCAGCTACATTTATCGCTTAAAAAATCCGTTTGTAAAAATATTCAATACAGCCGGAGAAATGTGGCAGAGAATTTTTTTCCATTGTATTATAACACTGATGCACTTGCTTTGGAGACCCGTGGTCTAGCGAGCCCATTCCCCCTTAATACCGGTCAAATCAGCAATAAAATCTTGCCCAATATCGATAAAGGGTTATCCGCTCGACATCGCCCAATATTGCACGCCGATATTGCCCAGCGTCGGTAAAATGTAGTCCGTTATGCATTGGGCGATGGGTATGAGCCGAGATTGGCCAATATTCCTGAGCTCTTGTTGCCGAGATCGCCCAATATTGCACCCCGATATTGCCCAGCGTCGGTAAAACGTAGTCCATTATGCATTGGGTGATGGGTATGAGCCGAGATTGGCCAATATTCCTGAGCTCTTGTTGCCGAGATCGCCCAATATTGCACATCGATCCAAACCAATATTGCACCCCGATATTACCCAGCGTCGGTAAAACGTAGTCCATTATGCATTGGGCGATGGGTATGAGCCGAGATTGGCCAATATTCCTGAGCTCCTGTTTCCGACGTCGGCCAATACTGTTGTGCTACCTGGAAAGTCGCAGTTGGTCCGCCGACTCGACTGACGGTTGAAAGAAAATAAACTAAACTCACCCAAGTCCAAGAGTTTCTGGACGCAGCTGACCCACACCAACAACCAAATTTGCAACCGTATGTTCCCGGGTCTTTTCTTAGTACAGGTGTGGTAGCTATGTTTAATATTGTCCAAACTAAACAGGTCTTTTATTACTTCCCCACGATTTTCCGGCGCAATTTTCGGTTTGGTTTCCTTGACGAAGATGATCGCAAACGCAATGGCGATGAAGAACAAAATTGGCGACAAGCTCATGACTAGCAAATATCCGCCGAAATTGAATAATTGTCCACCAAGGAATCCGCCAAGCAGAAGAGAGGTCATGAGGGTGAACTCCAGGATTGCAAAGCGGGTGGATCTTGAACTACAGAGGGACAATAAGACAAAGAAAATAATCAAACAGAATGAATTTTATCTCTACCAATTTATTCTCAGAATGGTCTGCTGTGCGCCACTGATTTTAGTTTAGTTTTGTAACTAAGTCGTAGACATATATATTCAGGTTTGTGTGCTTGGTCAGAGACCCGCTTATAAACCTTCGTCAAGTAAGATTGTAACTAATAAGTTGCAGTATCAGATATTGTATAAATAACGAACTTAGGCCTACAATGGTTTTGGGTTGAAAAAAAAATATTGCTTTTTGGAAATTTAATTATATGACAGAACTTGGCTTCTCTTTAGATATTTTTTAATCACATTAATAATTTTATTAAAATACACAATGTACTTTGTTTCCTGTTAGAATGCTTTAAAATATTCTAAATTACGCCAGGTTATGACATTGGTCTCGGATTCTACCGATTAAATTTGATTATAGTTCATATAGTTACGTTGATTGTTTTATTTAAAGGTTCGGGTTGACAGGACTCATAAAATTTATATTACTTTTCTTTTCAACAATGTGCATTTTTCACGCTTTTGAAAATTTATTTACGAGATTTGTCCTGCAATTTTTTTTATTTCATGATGGTGAGTTTTAGGTGTCAGTAGTAGTAAAATGAGGAGGCAAGCCAGGCTGGCGCGCTTGGCGCAATCCAAGCATGGCGCAATCCAAGCGTGGCGTGCTCCACCCTCGCAGATGGAAGGAATGGTAGCCACGCCCCCACGTCAGATCATGTATGAACATGGAGATGAGTGGTTTTTGGGGGTTACGTCAGGGGAGTTGAGTTGTTTTAGTTTCGTTATAGAATAGGTTTATATGACGTATAGTCTTATGACATGAGTTGATTCGCTATAGGGTAGGTTTATGTGACGTCAGTTGAGTTGGTTTGTACAACGTAGGTTATAGACTAATTTTAATAATGGTAAATGGTGGCGCCATCTATCAGTGAGAAAATAAATGATTTTTTTAATAAGAAATACCGAGAAAAATATGATTTTAGCGCGAAAAATAAGGTTTTAAAGCTAAAAAATAAGTGGGGTTTTGAACCCCCGATCTCTGACAAAAGGATATCATACGTTAAAGATATTTTTCAAGGGTTAGTTTTTTTTTTTCGGGTGCCATCATCAATGGATCGAATAACATGTGGCGCCATCTAGATTTTTCATGAATAACTATTTTAATTGCTGAACTATTAAATTTTAAAATATAATAAAAAATAATTAGTGTATATATTTATCATACATATTAGAGTGTGTGTGTTTTAAATAACAACATATTTCATAAAAGTAACAATTTATTTATGAAAAAAAAATAATAAAAAAAAAAAATTACAGAACATATCATAATTCTTAATTTTTTAGATACATTATTTTCTTAATTTGTAATGGCCATATGATAGTGAATGAATACCATTCTTCAACAAATACCTCTTGTCATCAAATGGAGATAATGTAACTTTATTAACCGCTACTGTGTATAGTTGATGGTTTTCACTCTGTATGCTATATTGTTTCTCTCTCATAGTCGTTTTACTTTTTAGACATTTCTTATAATGCGAATGCCGAATTTTTGCTTAATTATATTGCGACTTACACCTTTGGCAGCTTTTTTTTCTTCGCTTTCTGTTGATATGCTGTACATTTTTGCTCTTAGCCCTATAAATTCCTTTATAGGTTGGGAATGCATTTCGTCTTTAAAACAGCCAATCTTCTTCTTATTTGTTGAATTGTAAGACGGATGATGGTCTGGGTAATCTGATGTGTCGTACAGTTCAGGGTTTTGCATCATATCTGCATAGATATCTTCTGTGAAAATCTGATACGTCAAAGAATCAGTATCGGTGAATAGAAGATTTGCGTTCTCACCATATTTCTTCTTAATATGATTATAATGAAATGAGTACATATGATATTTGCTGAGTTCCAAAATTACGAAACCTACATAAATGGGCCTGTTTAAAGTTACACTGCTTTTAGTTCTATGAACAGCTACTAAATCATTATCAAAAACTTTAAAATGGTTGAATGCAGGGGAAGCCACCAACTTTTTACTTCTTGTTTCCGTATTCACCAAATCCACGTCTATGCGTTTTCTCACATTTTTCATGGTTTTGCCATACACACTGTTGTTTAATAATTTAAAGAAATCTTTTTCAAACTTGACGTTGCTTTTTTGCGCTCATTTGTATTGAAATCTATGTATGGTTTTAGCCACGGTTTCTGTTCAAATTTAATAATTTTATGCACTTTTTTAAGTTTCATCCCTAAGGATAAATATAACTGCAAATTTCTATGATAGATTACATAATTATGCTTATCTCTTAAATTTGGGACTAATTTACTAGATGATAAAAATTTTCCTCCATTTAATAAATTGACTGCATAGGGTGATAAATCCTCAAATAAGATTTCAACTTTTTCAGGAGCTAAGGGGTAGTCATTGTGTAGATCGTGCAGTTCTGTGGAATATAATATATCAACCTCCAAGATAAAACCATCTGTACTAGCTTCAGGTAATGATAAAATGTAGTCGATTAGGCTGTCATTGGGTTCGATCCATTGAAACCCATGAGTGGGGAGTGCTTGAGACATTGCCCAACCGTACAAGTTATTCGCATCCAGGTACATTATGTAATTACTTTTTTCTGTAGCATTATAATCTTTAAGATACTTGTTATTAGCAATGGCTTCCCTTTGACTTATCATGGCTACACCACCTCTTATTCCCCGTTCGATGAGCATATGCATGTTTATATCCGTTAACAACTCTAGTGATTGTCCTGTCATCTTTAGACAAGCTTCCCAAGAGTCATATACTTTTATTCTAGACTAAAAAATTCATTAATAAAGTTGAATGAAGTACATTTTACTCTTTCAGTCTGAATTTATATAGCTAAATGCAGATATGTTTTTGATACTAAAGTACATTTCATATAGATATTTGTTTAAAAAAAATGATTTAGAGTTTAAAAAGATTTAAAACTGAATATAAAATTTTTAGATAAAATAGGACAGAAAAAGAGCATTAGGTAAAAAAGAATTGTTAATTTGAATAAGAGCTATATAGCTATTTTTTAAAAATTAATATTCATCACATGCCATAAGAATAAACATCTACTACCTGCATGATTTTGTAAATATCAACAACATTTCATTATAAATTTATATTAAAACCATAAGATTGATTTTAAAAAAAAAATTACTTACATGTTTAGTTTTCTTGATATGAGGTTCCACATTTATTGAAGAAGCTGAAGGTTGTACATCCCATACCGGTTGATTTACTACCCATTCATCGATTAATTCCGCAGCAATTAATTTTTCCTCTAATTCTTCGTTAGAAATTTCAAATTCAGGAAACTAGAAAAAATTAACACTATGAAACAAAATTTATACATCGAACTTATTTTGAGCAATCAAAGCTTTTAATTTTAATTTATTAACTTATTTTACGTGAGAAACTCAAAGGTTTATGATTTATTTATTATTATTATTTTTTTTTTACAAATTTTTTATCGCTATGAACCAAAGCAAAATTTTACATAAGAGTAATTTTTATATATTTTTAAGATTTTTCTAAGATTTCTATCTCTAATTTATTCATTTTTCATAAGACTTTATCCCCAAACATATTTCAAATTAGATCATGTTTTAAGAATATTTACACTTATATTAAATTTTATAGACGATAGAATTTTATAAATAGTAATATAATATACTAACTTTACAAGTAGAGAAAACTTTCCAAATTGAATAACAAATATAAATTTGAAATGGTATCTCAATTTCAAAACACATTCAGAATTATACTAAATTTCTTAGTCATTAATAAGCATAAATAACTTTATCTTTTCACTAACCAACAACATAAATTTAAAATATTTCATTTTAAAGAATATTTTCAATTATATTAAATTTTATAGTCATTAATACTTAGAAAAAAGTTTGCATTTAATAACAAGTATAAATTTAAAATAATATTTCATTTTCAAAAAAAGAGTTACAATTGTATTAAATTTTATGGCCAGACAGTACTAACTATAAATAACTTTCCCTCTTTAATAACAATAAAAATGTTGTATCTAATTCAATCGTAATTTTTAAAAATTACATCTAACGTATAAATTTGTTTATATAGATAATAAATATAGTACTTACGGAATCAATTGAAGTAGAGTCTTCCGAATTCTCCATTTGAATGGATAAAAATAACGGCTTCTATATATAATTTAATTCATAAACAGGAGAGCTACATATTCTAACAACCACTTTCATATATAACAAAATTCACAATAACATTAAAATTTGTAGCGTTGCAACTACCATTTGAATACCTGTTGAAACGCGTATGGTACCGTAGGCAATGATGATTTCAGGAAATGATGTCATGTAATGACTCACACACTGCTGGCAATTACTTGTATCAACGAGTTGAGAACAGTACACTCATGTAGGTTTGACGGTATTATCAATATTTTGAGTAAAGTTGAGTTGTAACATTTTGGCTGCTTGAAATTCATTTTTCTTACTTGGATATATTTTACGACGTCACAAGTTTTACGTTGGGAAACTTCGTTAAAGATTAAGTGTTAACGATTGGCAACAGTGGTTGACACTCCTATACTCCAATCATAGGTTATGTAGGCGGAGTTAATAATTGTATTGGCCGAAGAAGATTAAGAATGGGCGTGTTTAAGTTATGTATTGTATATATTAACTTGAAGCAGAGTTCATTCCTTCTTAAAAACTGTGAGTAGTGCTACAACTTTGCTTCGAGATGTCTATGCCACCAAATAAGAAATTTAAGATGAATGCTCCAGTCGCAGATCCAAGCCCCGTCGATTCTAGAAATGCTTTTAAATTGGACAGCATTCCGGACCACCATTACCATCTTGGAAACCATGTTTTTGTTGTCGTTAGCGAATTTTTCGATTCTGTGAAGATTCATATACGCAAATACATTCAAGAAATGGATTATATGAAGCCTACAAAAGATGGAACAACTCTTTCTCCATTGACGTGGCAAGAGCTGGCAGATTCTATGTGCATCAAAAGCTTTCATTATTATGCGAATCGCCGAAGAGTCTCTTTATTGAATGATGAACTGTTTATTGGAAAAGGAAAAGGAAGAGAGAAGAGACAAGAAATCAAGAAAAGGAAGAAATTGTTCTACAGAAACTTTTTGTTAAAAAAGATTTATCTCGTCAATTTATGCCTAATGTGATATCCATCGATGAGCTGCAGTTCAATACCTTAGAGAGTTATGAAAAGGAAATAACCAAAAGTGTGTTTACGAAAATGTTTCAAGTTTTATTTCGAAGGAAGGCTTTTACGGCTTTCTCAAAGATTAAATGTCAACAACCATTGCCAACTACAGATTGCAGTGTGGGTAAGAAGTTTTTAACCTCTACTATTGAAGATCTTTTATATTGCGAAGTTAAAAAGATTATATTTGAACTTCTAATAGAAAATTGTAGTGGATGTGAAGAAAACCTTGCTAATCAACTAGGCCATGAATGTGTTGATATGTCTCTAGATATGCAATTATCCCGATATTTTAATAAGGCTGTATGCAAAATTGATGTAAAAACTCTCGCAAACACGTTTTCTGTCAAATGTGCCCTTTACAAACAGTTTTTTACAAATAATTATTTTTATGAGTTGAATTTTCATGATATTTTGAACAATGTAAAAGAATTGTATTTAAGTAATGATCTCAATGTTTGGACAAATTCATCCAGTTTTGAGGACATTGATTTTTAAAATGTGTCTATTCTATTGTATATATACGTTCAGGAAGTATTAATAAATGAATATTTGTTATTTAATTGTTTTTGTATTACTTATTTATATTTAAAATATATATATATATATATATTAAGTTGGAATGAGATACAAAAATAGACAAAGAAATACTTTTATTTTTAAAGACTAATCCGTTTTAAAGGAGATGGTGTTACAGAATCAGAAACTTCCTCTTTTAAGACAGTTTCTTTGGGTGTTACAATAGTACGTTTTTCTTCTTAGATGATATGGAGGCTTTCTTTCTTGAATCATTGTCGAACGTCATATTTAATAATCTTTTGTTTGCAATAAATGATTTAGGGACATTTAAATCTTTTAAAGCTTTATCAAATATATCTTTATGAGGTAGCACTGTTCTAGAGTCGAACATATATTTTAATAAATCGATAATGTTAGAATCTGATATTCTTTGGCCATGTAGTGAAATTTGTCCCCGTTCATTATATGAAAGTATATTAGGTTGCTGTTGTATCAAAGCGAGTATATTTTCTACTTTATTGCGTTTTGACTTGGGCATCGCAGCTAATATGAAATCTCGATAGTCATACTCTTTCTTATCCATTTTAACTTCTTCGTTGTCTTTCTTCACCTTTTCAATTTCATCATTTACTTTATCATTCATTTTGATTTCTTCATCATCTTTATGCGTCTGATTTGAAGGGGTTTCACTTGGAATTTGTTTTAATTTTTCTTTCACTTTCACTAAGGGTCGGTTAAATTCCTGTAGATTCAAACTTGTTTGCAGCACCTCATGATAGCGAGTTAATTTTTCATGATCAGGTAAGTCACTATTTAATATATTTATCATTAACTTGTCTAATTCACTTAGCCTTTTATTGGAAACAGTATGCTTGATCACCAATTCTTCAGGTACGAGGGTAAATTTTTTAACTTGAGCCATTAACGAAGCCTGATAAGAGAGATAATACAGCAGGTATCAGTACGTTGAGGAAACCTCCTTTCTGAGATATAATTTTACGCTTTTTCGTTAAAGATAGCTTTTGATTACTCAATTTTCGAATTGTTCCTTTATGTTTGGAGAGCTTTTTCTTCTGTTGTGTCGTCAGTGGGACGTTTCCTTTTAATGTGTTGAGACAGCATTCACATATAGTTTTTATATACTGTTTATTCACTTTTTCTACAAATTGTTTACGTAACTTTTTAGGGCATATTTGCAATAACCGCAACTGATCCAACTGCTTCTTCTGGAGTGTCATCTTGTCAACTGATTATATTTTCCCATGCGTTATGTTTTTATATTACTTGAATTGGTAAATGCATTGAGTTTGATGAGGTAATATATTGGTACGTAATCTTAAGTCTTCAGGAGTGTTGGGATGTAAATCAATGAATAGATAAGAATATGGATTTTTTGTAGCGTCTTCAAACACCTCTTGGAAAAGTTTCACATGTCTTGGAAATATTTGTTTTCCTAAATGACCTACTTGACTCATATCTCGCCGGTTTTTATTGAGTAGTAGATAATGGGCATTCAATGTAATATCACGCATTTCTTTTCCCTTATAGAAAAAATTTTGAGTAACAAAAATAACACTCAAGTTCCAATGATGGCTCCCCTTCGTAAAAAGATCACTGAGTCGCTTATCGTTAGAAGAATGCATGAGATCATCTATGATAAAAAGTGTACTCTTTCCTAAATAGTCTTTAAAGTCTGTAGGTAAACCTTCAACGAACGTGACGTCTTCAATTTCATCGTATAATGGTTGATGAATGCCGTAAAACCATACGATTTTATCGGGTACTACTGAAAACATGTTTTCTTTATGGTTGAGTAACTCTCGTATGAAATATGTCTTACCACTTCCCGTGGGTCCGGCAGATACTAAAGTAAAAGGCGTCTGAAGCTTTGGGAATTCCATGTTGAAATGACACGTGACACAAAAATGTAGGTCTTTAAATATTTTTATTGATAAAATGGTGTTACAACTTTAAAGCGTTTGGTTACAAAATGGTGCACTTTTCTATCATTACAGAGTTGATTAGGTACAAAAGATAATAAAATATCATTCAAAGAATAATCATGACATTTAACATATAGAAAATAGATACAATATTGACCACAAACTGAAGTAACATTCGATTGTAATCTCATAGGATTATATTCAAGATCTTGATAATATTCCACATATTTAGATATTACACCTTCAAAGTACATAGGCGAGTTCCCATAAGAGTCAAAGAAACATATAGATGATGGAGAAATTATGTAGAAAGCCACCCAATGGCTACCTTCTTCCGACGACCTGTCAGTGTTGGCGACAAAACAGGCGGGGTAGTGAGGGAGACTTGTCGGTAATTGATCGCTTGGGTAAACACCCAGAAAGGAATGCTTTGTTTTTACATGATTGGAGAGAATAGTTGTAATTTGCAGGGTATCCATTAATTAGGGAAGTCACACAAGACGTGGCGAGATTTTGATATTTCTATGACGTTCTGAAACTCTGCATAAATCAACACAGATAAGGTTTGTTTAATTTCTTCCGAGAACTTGATTTCCACACGTAAATTTCCTTGATGTTGTAGATTGAAATGATCTCCGTTACACATGTCGGGGGTTAAATCAAATGAATATAATACATATCCCTTGGCATATTCTTCTTGCGATAAATAAATTCCTTTATCATTATTGAATCCTGAGAATAAACTATAGTAAGCTCGTGTGTAATTGTTAGAATTAAAATCCAACTCTAACGGTTTAGCTGGAACCGGTTGCCCATCTACGTAAATTCCTACAGTACTTGCATTATGATGTTTAAACAGAAAAGGGTTCTTTGAATAATCTCCATTCATGGCAACATTTTCGATACAGGTTATTATAACTCTTTTAGGCATGAGTCCAAGAAATACATTGTCTTGTAAAAAGGAAAAACTCCCTTTAGAAATACTATAGGTTTTACAAATGACACGGTCTATGGGGTACTTGCAAGATGTTTTTTCCAGCGCTTTTGCATGTGCAATAGATACGGCAGGATTAACCTTCACTTTTCTAATAAACATGGAAACATGTTCCAAGACTACTTTAAAGCCTGCTACATCGGTAGTAGGTGAGACAAGACAGAATTCTGGTTTACTACGTATCATTTTGATTTTTATATCTACCAAGTTAATCAATAATCGATTCTGCTGAAACATGTCACAATGAAGTTGTCCAATTAAATCTATAGTTTGACTATTTTTAATAAGTTGACCTCGCTTGATGAGTCCAACATCTGCCTCTTTATCTTGGGAATCAATCTTTTCAGGTTGAGTGTCTTTGAAGAATCCTTCACACGTAAGTAGACTTTTCTTTGCATCTTCTCCATAATTAAGTAATGTTTCAATGTAGGCTCTGTAGGGATAGGTGTTGGTGGCTGATGAGATATTCCTTTCGTTTAAGCTAATATCCACTTGACTGAATAAGGAATGTAGAAATAGGTTGACTGGGGCAACAGAATCAGTGTCTGCTAATACATTTCCATCTGCTTTGAGGACTTTAACTTTAACGTGTAGATAAGATGCAGCGAGATCTACATATTCTTCTCCACTTCCAGAAATGTTGAATTCAATTGGTCCACCATCTTTAAGAGTCATGAAGCCGAATTTCACCCCTTGAAAATCGTAATGGTATTCCTATGGAGAATCTTCTTCGACTAAATGACGCCCCAATTTTAATACTGGCCACTAGTTTTTGACACCATTTTAAAGAACAAAAAAATTAAAATAGACTATCAGAAAAAAAAATTTGAAAATCACATCTTGAGTATTTTTAATAATTTTTTAAAGTTTGGAAATCAGTGGCAAATACAATGTCTTTAGTGTATGACGATGTATCTCAGTAAAAAAATAAAGATACTGCAATAATTATATATTTTGAACACAATCGAAATTTTTATTTTTCAGTTCATTACGAAATAAAAATTTTAATTGAAATATTTGTATTTTTCAAAAATTTAAGAAAAGTTGTTGCTATTTTTTGGAAAGCGAATTATGGCAACCCCACATTTGGCGATCACCTGAAAGGTGTCGCCAACTAATTTAGAGTGTACGTTATCTCTCTACATATGGTGGGGGGTTCTCCCTAAAGACGCTGGACTTAGTGTCGCATCTGTCAACATCTGGAACCCCTTTCCCCCCTGTACTTTGCATAGAACCCTTGGTGACTTCGTAGAAAATGCCTTTGCGGTTTACCAGTGGCTTGCTGGAAGGGTGGGGGGAGGGGGAAGCATCGGACTTACCTAAGGGGGTTGGGTTTCGCTTGGTAACAGGACAGTCGTATGGGACAATTCAAAAGCCGGTTTGAGAAAGCTAGGGTTGTGGTCAACGAACGTTTTTTTCTTTATTACTTTTTCTTGTTGTAAGAATTCGGAATAGGGTAATGGTTATTTTTGAAATCAAATAAGGATGCATCAATTTCAATAATATAAGATGAAATGGTAGGTTACAGAAAAATGTGCTAAATTGGCATATTAAAAAGACTGATGTTACTAATTGATCATTTGAAACATTAATTTTCATTCACTGTAATAAAAAAAGATAACTCTGTTGGTACTCAAAACTTTGTTTATTGAATTTAAAGATACAAAATACAATAGCGTTTTTAGTTGATTAATACAAAGTTTAATATAAAACTTATCGTGTCTTACTTCCAAGCTTCCCCAAGCTTCTCAAATGTAAAGCAGAGTAATAGATAATAATTTAACTGAATTTAATCAGCATTTTGAAAGAAAAAAAGCCACAAACATTATAAAATTGACTTAGCTAAGTTATCTTTTCATGCATCTAAGTATTATTAAAAAGAATAAATTAACAAAAACAGATCTGCATAGTTTTTAATTTGACCCCAAAAATAATCTTTAGACTGACTCAAGATTACATCTAGTAAACCATATAGTAGCAACTTACGATATTAAATTCATGTTTTTAATTCTGAAAATTTAAACAAATATTGTAATCCTCCACAATACCCCCTCCAATATTTTGATTTTGAAACATATTTTGTCGATAGATATTTTCAGGATATTAGAGATTGTAATGTCACTCTATATCAGGGAACCAAATTGCAAAATTCAGTTTATCTCCTTTCTTTAGGGAAACAACTAGAAACTGTTATTCTTTTTAAATTAAATTGACTAACCTCATGATGATATAAACTTAAAGATTATTGAAAACAATCCAATTTACCCCTGATTTTGGACAAAAAACAACTTGGCCAAATTCAGCAAGGATTTTTATATTGTGATTTCTTCAACTGATTGAGCATTAGAATATTGTAAAGCAAAACGTTGGAACAATCATTGCAAAACAACTAAAACTAAATCACTCAGAATTAGACAGTGCCACATGACTGAATTCCAATGTTGCTGTTAATTGAAATTGATAAAAGATTTTGAACATAAGAAGGATATTTAATTTTTTAGATTTCACATTACGTTTATAACGTAAACTAGGTTTGTAACAGACACTGGTACTTAGAATCGATTCTACACAAAATTCAAGAATGTGTCTAAAAAGGTGCCAATATTACATCGGGACATCTACATAGGCCCAGTTATCACTTCCCCAAGAATAAATCAAGTTTTGTCAATAATCATATTTAACCGAAGTGTCACATTCCAAAGACTATTTATTGAAAACCATAACTATCATAAGGAAATCCTTTATTAGGTGTTATCTATTTGAAGCAAATTAAAACCGTGATACTTTTTAACTATTTTACATCGCCATATTTTTCAACGTTATATTTCTTCAACTGAAAGTTCAGATGAATGAAAAAAATTCTTCATTTCTTTCATCTCTATGAATCTACGTTGCTTGATAGCTGAAGAATTAGAAATTCAAGTTCCTTACTCCTTTCAAAATGTGAAGTGAGTGTCCTATATGTCTAACTTCTAAGCTACTTTGAATAAGATTTGCATATCAAGCAATAATATCTCCTTTTGGAATGTACCCCAATATCAAATTTTTAAAGCTTTCTCTAACACATTTTCTTGAAGAAAGCATACATTCTATGCATCATATTGTAATTGCAGGAATCGTCTGTCACCACTATAGACTTTCCACATGTATCCATAACTATCAAGGCATAACCACATATCACCACATAACTATCAAAGCACTTATTTTTTATTACATCTTTGCATCAGGATTAAGAAAATAATTTCTTCTTATAAATGACTAAAAATATTTTCCAAGTCAAATCATAAAATCAACTGTTCCAGTTTCCAAATTCAAAATTCGGAGCTTTTTAGTATGTGCTATGCTTATAGCTATTGTCACAACTGAGATCTTTTTTTTCTTTTGTAAATTAAGTAAAATATATGTAAATCCTTAAAAATATTACATTAGAAAATGGGGGACGTACATGAATTACGTCATGCACAGAAGGGGAGGGAGGGGTGCGCTCCAACGTGACGGGTCGTGACATGGAGGGGGTAGGGGTAATCGCTTGCGTGACGTAACGATTCGGAATATTTCACTTTTGCATTGAAAATCTGTTTTGCATTAAATGAAGTTTGAGAAAAAAATCTTAATTTTTTTTTATCATAAGATCATCATGAGAAACACTTTATTTCAGAAAGAGGATAGGGGGATTATTATATGCCACAACGTTGGAATTATTAGCCTCTTACATTTTACAGACCTTTTCCTAATGGTACTTCGTAACACGCTGTAAATTGTGACACTATCTTGACCAATCAGAAGACTATCAGCTACTTACTACAGAGGACTAGTCCTATTACGATGCAGATAATTTATACTTCATAAAGTAGTACACAATATATATTAGTATTTTTCTGTAGTATTAAATGCAATAGTAGTAAAATATAAATTATTTAAAACTTTAGTTTTGGGTCATGTATCCCAATGCATAATGATACATGACCCACCTATCAGGGATACGTGACCCAACCCCAAAATGTGGTAGTATAACTTAAAATAATCAAAAAAACTTTTACCAAATAACAAAACTAATATCATATTATAAAGTTTATATAAATTTCATAGTATTTTCAGACAAAATTATTACTTTTATTTTTATCTCATTAATTATGCTTATATTAACGAAATAATCAAATTTAAAAGTAAATTCTGTTCGAAATACGAAACTGGGGCTTCTTTTATTTTGCAAAGAAAACACATGTGGTTGAAGAATCGCTACTATTTTATCAATATCATTTTGGGATGCATTATCCATTTTAGGACATTTGAAACATTTTCCATCAATTTTTTCTGCATATTGAATTGTAAGCTCGTTAAAAAAAATTCCCTTGTACCTTCCAAACAAACCTTATACTTCGTTAAAGACCCAGTCATTTACTTTTGGGACTCCCGTGATATTTTCAAAAATTTACTTGGTCTACTTCTGTCTACTTTTGTGTTTACTTGGGTCACATATCCCTAATTGGCTTGGGTCACTTATCCCTAGTTGCACTTTTATTTGTTTAATCCCAAAACAAAGACATTTGCGAATAATTACATTAGCAATATTATGCATGTAACTGTAGCTAATAGCATGAACTAAACAAATCACTAATTGAAAAAATCTTTCTTTTAAACCAAAAAATGTAGACCGAAAAACCTTACGCTCTCAAAAATTTACTTTCAGTGCATGAAAACGTATTTCTTCGCATAACGTAACAAATACGCTATGATTCAGCTTTTTTTTTCACCATGTGATCAACTGGCTGAAATGAAAAAAGTGATGCCACTTTCAACTCACATAACTTTTCCATTGCTGAGAGAAAGGCATTGGGTCATGTACCCTTAGGGGTCAAATGTCCCTAGTTCCCCCTACATTCTATGCATCATATTGTAATTGCAGGAATCATCTGTCACCACTATAGACTTTGTACAACAAAAGATCTGTATTGTGGTTGAAAGAACTTTGTAGTATTTGAACAAACTAAAGACAGTTGTTACGTTAAGGAAATTATTGTAGCGTTTATAGCAAATCACTGATAATGAATTATTATAAAGAAACCCGTCGTAAACACAACTTTTCAGTTTCGCGAAATTGCTTCGATGAAATAATGTATTAATCATAATTAAAATCTGGGAGTGTGTACCACTTCACGACTTTCCATTACCGTTCATTGAATCAATTACATCCATCTGATAATGACAGACGAAATTTTTTTTACAAAGAAAAAACAACAATTTTTTTTTAATTCAGCGTCCTCCAAAAGCAAAATTCGGATTTTCGACCGCACTTCAATACTTCCATTACATAATCTTTCACATTCGTTAATTGAAATAATAAATTAAGAAAAAAACCATAAAATATTTAAACTAACATCAAATAGTTTTAATTTTAGCAATTTTACTTTAAAACATTTTAAAATCGATTTTCAGAAAAGATTTTTTGTGCCATAAAAAATTTCTTCTTTTGGCAATCATTCCAAATATAAACTTTTAATGACGTAATATGGTTGCAAAAAATATAATCACTTTATTAAATTTCTTTACTTCTACAAATGCTTCTACAAATTGTAAGCTTTAGTATCAGAACCAGTTAAAATAGTTATCAGCTAAAACCACCCAGAACCCCGACATTCAAAGAATCCTCTATGTTCTTATCTCTTCATCCCCTCTAGAAGGAGAGGGTAGGAATCCAGACCCTGGGGGGCCTCAGTCGTGGGGCCTCGAATTTCATTGGCGATAAAAAAAACGCACTGAACGATTGCTTTTCGCCTAGTAGGCGATAAAGTGTTTTTTCTAGTTTAAAAACACGGCGACATCTGGTTTTCGAGAAAGATAGTAAAAGAGTTCGTGCCGATGAATTAATGACTCTTAACAGTTGAAAGGGGGAAAAATTCAGCGAACTGACCCTTTTCAATAACAGTCTGAGTAGGTGGAACTGTAAACAGGTCTAGTTCCGACTTCACACAGGGCGGTGAATCTTTATAGATGAGGGAAGCCATTAGGAGAAAATATCTGGAGTTGTGCACTTCTTCTTGACTAAACGTGAACTGACTGTCTTCTTACTGCGCTTGCGCTTTTTATTACGTTTTCCATTACCAATCATATTCTTGACTTTATTAGCGGCTTTATCTGTCAACACTTTACCAGCTTCCTTAAAAAGACGTTTGGCTGCCCCTTTCAAATCTTGGCCTTGAGAGAAATGTCATTCATCAAATTAACCCCACTATGAAAAAGTTGTTTTCCAATTGCTTTAACACCTGATTTGAGCAAGGGTGTGGCTGATCGGAAAAATGATCTAAATAGTCCTCCTAATCCATAACCTCTCTGATAGGGACTTCCTTGATAATAGCTTAAGCCATTTCCTCTCTGGTGAGTGTAATAATCCTCGAAGGATTTTTGACAACATTGATAAGGAACATACATTATGAGAGAGATCTCTGACGAAAGTGTAACTTCACGTACGAGCGTCCACGTTCAAATGGCGTTAAACAACCCATGTGTGTCCTTATAACAATTTCTAAAGTCTCTATCATTTTACGATTCACAGGTAAATAATGAGGTCTGTCGTATTGTTCACTCACCGTCTCACCATCTTGACCTTTCACTCTCACTACTCTCAGTAAAGGTGCTAAAACGTCACCTACCAGTTGCGGTTCCACAATATCTGTATAAACCATGAGCACATGATAATGTGCTGTGGGATCTGCTACCATTGGACTTATAACTGTTGTTTCAATGTTTGGATCTGGTGAAGTAATTTCCATAGGTTCGAAACCAAGTATTTGGGCAAGACCATCGTGTAGAACCACTTTAGCCATATTTTTCACATTGACTTTAACTCGTTTAGTTACTTCGTTGAAATTCATAATGATTTTATCTTTATGTTCTTCTACATACATAGCCTTTAAAATATCTGGAACTGTCTCGTAACATCCTGGTGGAATACGTCTTCCTGCTGTAATATGTCCATCTACTTCAAACCCAAACAGGTTATTCTGGTCGTTAATGTTATACCATGTGTGCGGGTAAACAAATTCTACCATTCCAACTTCCCATTCTCCTTTTAATTCAATGGGGATAGGTAAGCGAGTAATAAAATGTGAAATTTTATTCTCGGGGAAATAGGCCATGGAACTGTCCGACACTAATGTAATGTAGAAACTCATGATGCTGAATGAGTCTTTTCATCTATAACATTGATATTTATAGTGATAATAAGTTTGAGGCGGGGATCCACTGATTAATCTTGTTGGGGTATCCTCGATACTTTACAAAATATTCAGTTTTCTTTTCTCTTGTACGCTTCTTTAACACTTTTTCAATTTTATATTCGTCTTTCATTAACACTTTTTGCATTTCTTGAGGGTAAAACGTTCCTTCTATGGACTCACCTAATACATCTTTAATTCTATAGACTGCACACACTCTGTTACTATAAACAATTCTTTTGTCCAATTCGTTTCATAACCTTTTACAAAAGTTAACTTTTTCCTAGATATACGAACTGTATCTCCTATACTAAAAACACACTTAGGTGGGGGTATCTTGTCATCACCATATAATGTAAACCATACGTCTTGTTCGTTTTCTGAAGTGACTTCGAAGGGGGCACGTTTAATACTGCGATGGTAAGTGTGATTATAACTTTTAATCAAATCTTGTAATACATCAATATATCGATATGTATTTTTACTAGTAAAGTATTTCCACATTTTGGTACGTAATGTTCTATGGAATCTTTCTACAATGGAAGCCTTCGTTGCGTTATTGGTTATGAAAAATTTAATTTTCTTCTCTTTTAGAAATTTCTGAAAAGTGACATTCTTAAATTCTGTACCCTTATCCGACTGTAAGAACTTGGGCTGTCGATTCTTTATAATGCTCTGGAACGCTTTCACAATGTCTCCACCCGTCTTCTTCTTGAGAGGTATTGCCCATGCATATTTCGATAAAACATCAACACAAGTCAATATGTATCGATAACCATCATTAAATTTTGCGATATTCTGCATATCCACTAAATCCGTTTGCCACTGCTGATCCATCGCATACACTATTACCCGATTCGTCTGAAATTTGTGTCGAACTGGTTTGTGCAGGGTGTACGCGTCCACGCCTTCCAGCCATTTCTGTATCACCTTCTTCGGAACTTTGCCGTCCGCAGCACGGTATAATGCACTTACACCACCAAAACTTGCTACGCTTGCTGGGTTTTGATACGTTTGATTCATTACAACATGTAATTTTACCTATTCGTATAGTAACTCTCATCATAGTGATAAAGTTAGATTAGCAGTTTCATTAATGCGAAGTACAAAATCTATAGCTACTCGTTCACTCTCTGTAAATATATAAATTAAACCGAAAATTAAGAATATGAAAATATATAGGCAAGTGGCCCACGCTTCTTCACTCGGTGACGACATATCTCCAACTGATTATTTCTTACATGTATACTACCTTATATTCTCTCCATAATGATAGGTGTTCATAGCCGAGAAGCCAAAGGTGCAGATTTCTCGACTATGAATATCTTTTGTCAGAGATCGGGGGTTCAAAACCCCACTTATTTTTTAGCTTTAAAACCTTATTTTTCTCGCTAAAATCATATTTTTCTCGGTATTTCTTATTAAAAACAAATCATTTATTTTCTCACTGATAGATGGCGCCACCATTTACCATTATTAAAATAAGTCTATAACCTACGTTGTACAAACCAACTCAACTGACGTCACATAAACCTACCCTATAGCGAATCAACTCATGTCATAAGACTATACGTCATATAAACCTATTCTATAACGAAACTAAAACAACTCAACTCCACTGATGTCACCACCAAAAACCACTCATCTCCATGTTCATACATGATCTGACGTGGGGGCGTGGCTACCATTCCTTCCATCTGCGAGGGTGGAGCGCGCCACGCTTGGATTGCGCCAGGCTTGGATTGCGCCAAGCGCGCCAGCCTGGCTTGCCTCCTCATTTTACTACTACTGGTGTCGATATGATACTCTTTTGCATGGCTTCAGGTCATCAGTGGTCTCGATACTTCAGATCCTAACTTCCCCAACTGTCGTACGTCCAATATAATGATAATTTTCGGAATAACTAGAATGACAATGCACCAGAAAGGAATCATACGGTCAAATGTTTGCTTGTATAGGGTGGCGCAAATAAAAGCGGCCGCGGCACGGAGCTAGTACGATTGCAGGGAGATGATTGGTGAGAAAAACTATTAAAGCCGCCTGAAAGCATCCAAGTCCAATTAATAAATTATTCAAGTTTTTAATGGCTTCACTTGGCACTTGCAAACCTATTTTTCATTGGGTGGCTTCGTTGTTACTAAACTAGAGCTGCATTTGGAAAATTGGCGAATTGAGATCTTAGTACGAGCTGTGTAAGTATGCCCTGATCAGATCAGTGCACAGGTGAAGATGATATAGTTACTGGCAAATAATTAACTAAGCGTCTGTTTGGGTTTAATATTGAACCAATCAATGGCGTCACATGGCAAACCTGTTTTGGACTTAACACAGCATTTCCTATCGTATCCTTACTTCTAAGCCGGCCGGGCCACTTATATTCGCGCCACCCAGTATATATCAATGTAACCACCCACCTGGCGTCTGTGATATCGGACAGATAACCCGCACAAAAAGATGCCAACATTGCCACACCTCCCGTGACACCGTTGAGCAGCGAAACTGCCACGTACAGCCACGGGGAGACGTGAGGGAACATGACCATAACTGCGCTGACCAGTGATTCCGTGAACATGCCGCAGACTGGGAGCAGTATTGGGTACTTTCTGCTGTACTTGTCACTCCAGGGTCCGAGGAAGATGGCCACAACTAGTCCCGGAAGAGAGGCCATCAAGGTCACCCCTGTGTACAGGTTGTTGCCACCGATGGTGCTCTGGGCCTGGAAAATGTATGTAGTACTTCAAAAATGAAGAATTTTTCACTTATGTTTATTACAGAAATAAACTTTACGGAAGTGTGATGACAGTCAGCACAAATACCCATAATCAAATCAAGGCCTGATATTACATATGGCCCTGGTCCACACCCACATTTAGTGATTTTCATGTAAAATTGTATTGACCCTGTTTATAACGTGCACCAGTCACTATTAGCGTACACGGGGGTCTTCGGAAGACAGCGGGACTCGAACACGCAACCTTAGGGATGCCAGTCTAAGACATTTACCGACCAGGTTATCCCGCCCCCCCCCCCAAAAAAAAAGGTATTTTATGCCATATTTTTCGGGAGTTGTGAATATTTCATTATATAAAGTCCATTGTATATTAACCTGCAGGTCGGGGTGTCTTTCCATGTGGTCACACATGTCATCCGTGTAGTTGTACATGTTCCTGCAGGCTCGGTCCATGAGTAGGCTTTGGAAAGTGACACCTCGTACCGTATATCCGAAAACACACAAGAAGGCGAAAGGTTCCACTGACGCTTGTTTCAGTACTGACACGGCGCGGCTCAAGAAAGATGGTCGCTGAGTTGTATCTGCCATCATCACTTAAAACGTTTTAAATAAAATATAATAAGTCAAATGGATAAATTTTAAGATTGTTTAATTTTTTATAGAATTTTACGTGCTTCTATTTGTTCTAATAGGTCAAATCTGCCCAAATATGAATCAAAAATTTATCCTTTATAGGTCAATGAGATGATAAGTTGTATCTGCCATCTTTACTCTTAATACGTTAAAATACAATATCTAGTAAAGACGGTCATGTAATATGGATTTATTAATTTTTTCGAGAGTTTAATTTTGACAGAATTTAACTTGCCTCTATTTGTTCTAATATCTAATAGGACAAATCTGCTGAAATATAAATAAAAAGAATTATCGATTTAGGTCGATGAGATGTTTATTGAGTTGTATCTCCCATATTCACTAAAAGCTTTTGAAATACAATACATTAAGAGTTACAAGTAATATCGATAAAATATTTCGATAGTTTAATTTTTCTTTTATAGTTTAATTTTTCTTTTATTACCCCCCCACGGGTTGATGTAATTTAACTTGCCGCTAGTATGTATGTCAAATCTGCTGAAATAAGAATAAAAATTTATCGAATATAGGTAGTAAAGGACAGATAAGGTTCAAAACGTAATAAAATCTAAATAATGGCAAAGTTTTCCGATAAATAATATATGAAGAGCTGAGTGGAAGAACGTGCTAAGTGACATTTTTGAAAAAATTGAGATTTTTGTGTCATTGATCATGTTATTACCTGCTTTAAACAAAACAGCTTTCAATTTTATAGAAAACATTACCTGCTTTAAACAAAACAGCTTTCAATTTTATAGAAAATATTCGATTTCGTATATTTTTCGCATACGAAGTTGGTAGGTGCACGCGTTTCCGTCACTTTTTCAATGGAAGAACGTGCCAAGGATCCTTGGCATGTTCTTTCACCGAAATCGCCCGATTCCGGAACGATCGTTTAGTGGAAGAACGTGCTAAGTGACACGTTTGCGGAAAATGTTCACACTTTCGCTTGCATTAATAGCAAAACAAATGGTTCTTTTGTAGTTTTCATCAAAAAGAATTCAACAAAAAGTAATTATTATTTCCTAATTAACTTTAATTATTAAATATAATTAATGAAGTTAAATTTAGATTGAGTAAAACTGGGTTTTGAGTGCATTTAGCAAAATAGGAAAAAAATGCATTTTGATTTTAAATTTAAACGGAATTAAAGGTGTTAACATTTTATAAAATGTCGTCTGATTTTTATTGTAATAAACATAGATAATTTAGCAGCGAACAGATGGTATAATTAAAACAAAGTTGCAGCTGCTCTATGGAGATGGCAGTTCGCAGTTCGCGTTAAAACAACATTGCACCGAACATTCAAAGCATCTGGTTTGTTTAAAAAAATGAATTATGGGTACAAAAATCGTTTTAAAGCCATTTTACGTTTGATCTCTAAAGCTATCGAACGCATTTTGTGCAATGTCTTAAACTCCTAAAATTATTAAAATGAAATTAAGAAGCAAGCGGAAAGCTGACATTTTGCTTGAAAGTGTGAATAAAAGCTTATACGGTAAGTACAAATTTAATCAAGATATTGCTTTGTTATGTAAAACTAAAATATTTTTATAATAATTGATGTAAAAATAAAGTGACAAAGTATAAAACGTTTTAAGTTCTTAATATTTATTAAAATATCGATGACTTTAAAAAAGTACTATGCATCACGATTGTAAAAATAAATTGTTTAAACGATCATGTTCGACCGTTGTAAAAACGCTGTAAATTAAAGTAGCTTTCTTAAAATTGATTAAACCCTTAATTGAAAAGGAGAAAGGAAAACGTAAATAACCTTAGGATCTATATCTTGCCATACAACTTATTTTTACTTTTTTTAATATCAAAGTTTGTTTTTAAATTCGATTATTCTTATCTAAAAACTATTTTAAAATTTTATTTTGCGAAAACTTACATCTTGCATTATAATCTATTTTTATAAGTCTTTTAAATTTAATATTTATTAAATTCAAATGCATTTGTGTATCTTCTACTATCTTTTGTATACTTTTTATTAAGTTGGTTTGTCTTATTATTCTTCAAAGTATTTAGTTTATAATTTCAGTGATAATGGTATTTTTTTAAAAATATTTTCAATTAAAAACTTACTCATCTAACATTAAGCAAGAAGTTCTAAAATAACTTATACAACCTACTTTCTTTTAACTTAAATACTCAAAGAAATCCTTATAGTAGGGACAGACGGACGAACAAAAAGTATAAGATAGGTGACTGATATCTTAAAAAAAACTAGGGATGTGTAACACTATACATCAATACGCTCATTTAAAAGTTATATACATCTTATAAAGTATTTTTAATAACTTTCAAACCTAAAAAGTTCTATGGCAGCTACTCCTTGCACATGCACAATATTGTAGAAACTTTATTTTGGCATCCGACTAGTACAGGGAACACGTGTATCAAATTAGAAATCTGATCTGAACCAAACTAAAATATCATGCAAAAAAACCTGTGATTTTGTGAATGACAGAAAAGTTGCAAACTAAAAACTTTGAAGCTCATTATCTCGTTTTCACCTTTTTGTCACTTAGCACGTTCTTCCACTAAGCTCTTCATATATTTCTAATAGTTTGGTAGTACTGAAACTGGCCTTAGTGCAAGCTTATTACTGTCACTGATTTATTAAAGGATTTTTGGTTACATTTTATTCAATGTACAGTATATTTTAGATCACTTACACACTTAAAACTAACGAGCGGTTTTAACTCAGTATGAGTTAATTTCCACTCCTTTCCGTGCCGAAAATGAAAATGCACTTCCCCTATAGGAGTGGATTTCACTCTTTTTACGGAGTGGGTAAAAGAAATAAAAGAAAACAATCTACGTCCTACACTCTTAAAACGAGCGGTTTTAACTCAGTCTGAGTTAATTTCCACTCCTTTCCGGTGCCGAAAATGCACTTCCCCTATAGGAGTGGATTTCACTCTTTTGTTTTAAGAGTGTAGAGCATCATATGTGATTAAGAAAAAAAAATTAATATTGAAATTGTAACCTACCCTCTGATCTGTCGAATTTAAAAGGTATGCGTCACATAAATGCGGAATGAATGAAAGTTTTTACTTTAAAAGAACGTGTTAAATTTTATCTATTATTTACAGCACTTTGGATACGTAATACATTTCTTTCGGCAATATATTGCTCAGTTTAAAAAACCGCCCGAAAAAAATATAACAAAAAACTAAGGAACAATATAATCTCTCTTTAACAAAGAATCCGAATGATTACACATTTTACTATCAATTATATTTTTTCTCCTAGATTGCAAAAAAGTGCACACTAACCCTCATATTGATAAGCACATCTGTTTACAAAGACATAAGTTCATATTACCCCGAGAAACATTTGTTTATATACACCAATTATTATAAGGTTCTAAGCAAATTATCCCATTACACACATAAGCAGATGAAACCATTATTTAATTTGGGGCATTTTATTTATATTTATTCAATAGTTTAACATAGAGTTGGTTTTCTAATCGATTTCAGCCCATCATATCGTCTTGTGTTATGTTCTGTTAACGCCTGTATGCATGGTCTTGAGTGGTAACTAAAATGCTTGAATGAAATAAATTCTTTCTCAATCCCCGATTGGTGAATCAATGTTACAGGTGCACAGAGCACTATCGAATGAAATTCAGGAATGAAAATTAGAAAGAAAAACGTCACATGAATCATCAATCTAAGCATTTAGTCAAGTATGACGTCATTCCTAGCAACTGTGAGTTAGGGTTAGTTGGAATTATCGTCGCCCTAGAGCTACACTAAGGCTCTTTGGCGACGGGCGTCATAATTTAGAACCACAGTCAAGTGACGAGCCGACACCTGGGTAACTTTCAAGCCTAGCAACTGTTATCCACTGTCTTGCTGTGGATAACAAACAATTGCTATGGAGATACAACGATGGTTCTGGTAAGACGCGTTTTGATTAAAATATATCAATGCGGTTGTTTCACTGGATGGACTATTTTACTTATTAAATTTTTTAAATGCCAACTTCTTGCTGTGCTGTTGGTTGTTTAAAAATCAAAACGTTTGTTAAAGAAAGCTTGTACAGAAAGAAAATTTTCTTTTCCTATATAGGTTATTTTAAGAATGGAACCGAAGCAACCAATGAAAACGCAGTACGGCGAACAATCAAAAACAAAAGCAATACATCATCTAAAATACTCACATTCATATTTACCCTTCAATTTCTTTATTTTCTTAAAACTCCTATTACTTTGGTTTAGTTGAATTATTATTATTAATAAAAAGTGAAGGATAAAATTAACGATTACAATGCAGATGATGCCTTTAGGCATTCAAGAACTAAGGATTTGTTTGACTGTGTTAAAGCTCTGTATACTAAAAATTACAACCGCAAGCACGTACATCCAATTCCAATAAATGTTTTGTTGTTGTTTGAGCTTCAGAGACGAAGCTCCGACAATGACTGTAATTATTTAAATTTAAGATTTTATCCGTCTTAAAAATAATAAGAAAGTTTTGTTTTCCGTTCAAAGATGAAAGTATATTTTAAGGGATGTCATATTCCATAAACATCGTTATGTTTTTCTGTTACTATGTGCAAGTGAAAATTGAGGATTGTCTGGTATTGGTATGATACATTTGTGATTGTGACTATGCGTAATGAGGAAGGAAATGCCGAATCTGTAAGTGCAAGTGCCAAAACGGCAGCACAGGCTGTACGCGAAACACAAGCAGCCTTAACCAGTGAAGAGTTAGAATATTTGGCTACACTTGACAGTACTTACTTCGGATTTTTGAGATTGAACAAGTCTGAAAATGTTAAAAAGAAGACTCTTGTTATCAAAGTAAGTTTCCAGTATTTGGTGCCGTTTCAAAAGTAATAGTTCTCTAATTTTCATTCCTTCACGTTATTCTCAAATTACAATAAATTTCTTGGTAGATTTAGTGTATCAATTATCTATACAAAGTCTGTTTATTTCAAAAATTTCTGTTTATCTATATTTTTACTTTCGATTACCTACCATAAAATGTAAGGTAATGAAATAACTGTGATGGAATTGAAAACCTGAAAGTGAAGTTTTTGTGTTTTTTACATGTTTGGGATGATGGCGATTCTGAAAAAACGGTTTTTGAACATTCAACCACCTGTGTGTCTGTCTGAAACAGTCGCCCGCCACACATTAATTTTAAGGCTTAAATCTAGGTACATGATTTTTCTTTTGATTTGCATGACTAAGAGGAAGAGGTTTTATGACAAATATTTCCATGACAGATGCCCTTTTTAAGCCCCTTAACGCCCATTTTGAAAGTTTTGCACCCAACTAGTTCTCTGATATCTTCAAAATTGTAGTTTCTGAAATCTTTTCCTTTGACACTCTACTTTTCTCTAAAACTATTCTTTTCATTCTGATACAAATGGTTAATTTTTTATATAAAACATAGTGATTTCGTTTCAAAAAGTTCCCAATATTTTTACAACACCAACTTTTTATATAGTTCACTAGGGGCTGCGCTCCTAGGCTCGCAAGCGAGCAGATTGCTGTGCAATCTCACTTGGCTCACAAGCTCACACCCTTGGATTGCTGCGCAATCTCACTGGCTCGCAAGCTTGCATTCTTCCTCTCCGACCCCTGCTCGCTATCACTCACCAACCCCCGGGAATTGCTGCGCAATTCCATTGGACCCTGCTCGCTATCACTCAACAACCCCAAAGGTGTTTAAAAAGAACACAAATATAACAGAGTGACGCCTTTCTTTTTTCCGTGATGTTATGCAAAAAAGAACCAAAATTTCATTTTCGTGTGCCTTATTTTAATTTTTAATTAAAAAATTAATTGGAAATTTGAAAAAAAAGGCATCGAGGTATAAGGAAGACACACATTCCAGAAAACCAGAAAAACAATGGAGTTCTAAGATGAATATTTCATGCTGTTATGGCTCTGTACGTTTTAAAAGAGCTTACTTTTTTTTCACATAGTGAGATATCTTTTCTTCCATATTATTATTAAATTTTTTGTCCCCATTGCGCATTAAGTAACAATGTCTCATAAATTATTTCTAATAATAAAATTTTTACTCTGTATTTCTTAGGCTATAAAAGTTCTCGAAAGAGTTCTAGTAACCCGCCTCCAAAAAGCAGAAAACACAAAGGAAACTGAGGATAAGCAAATCGACACGTTGTCCGAGAAAATATCTGAAATTCAAACGGAGGATGGGACACAGACGGAAAGTCCTCCCATTCAACCGACCAAAGATGACAAAACTGAAGTGGTTCAGGCTGACACTGTCACCATGGAAGTGCAGTGTCAAATTTATTTGAAACTTGGTCACCTTAATCTTTTATTGGAAGATTATCCAAAAGGTTAGTATTCACCTTTGTTATTCAGTTTTTTTTAATTCACAAAGTTAGTAAAGGTTGGTTGGTAGACATATATTTTCTGGCTTGTGTGCTTGGTCACAAAGACCCGCTCATAGAAACCCTCGCCAAGAAGGACGGACACGACATACACACACATACAAGACAGATGCTGCCATCTATCGTCACCTCCACAATTTAGACATGTCCCTGAAGGGGAGGGATATAGTCTCCAGGGACCTGTACCCGTGGTAAACTGAGCAATGACTGTCCACAGGACTTTCGGACCCAACAGATTTAACGAGCATGTACTCCGCATATACTCGGTGGGTCTTCAGTGGTACCGGGACTCGATCACGGGACCTTCCGATCTCAAGACCGAGAAATTGACCACTAGGCTCTCCACAGCCCTTAGTAAAGTTTATCAAGAAACTAAAAGACTTTGTGATAAAAACAAGGTTGGGTTGGGGGTGGAAAGAAAAACTTGATTCACTTATCTAAATTCATATTCTCAGAAGAAAATATTTTCCCATGCCTCTACTAAATTAGTTATCCCTTCTTCTTCTCAGTCTATTAAAGAAGAGCCTCAAAGAATTTTATGAAGTTTATAATAAAAAAAACATGCCATAGCATTTTATTGTAAGAGTTTGGGCTGTGAAAGCTCTGAAAAAAAAAAAGCACTGCAGAGGGTTGTGGCATTTTTTTTTGTCCTGCACAGAGGCTTCCCTTCTGTAACAATATAATAGTTTTGAGGGGTTTCTGCTACTAAGCCATTACTTAAATGTTATATGTTTATAAAATAAAAAAAGCTTTAAAAACTGCAGGTTTGTGCATTGAACATCCGTTTTTTAGAAAATGTAATTTCAATCAATGTTTATCACATTGATTGATATAATATTTGGCTCCATCTTAAAATAAGCTTCTGATTTGATTTGTATTTCATGACATTTATGGACATTGACATTTATGACATTTGACATTCATGACATTTAGTTTTTGTTTATAAAATAAAAAGCTTAAAACTGCAGGTTTGTGCATTGAACATCCCGTTTTTTTAGAGAATGTAATTTCAATCAAAGTTTACACATTGATTGATATTAATATTTGGCTCCATCTTAAAATAAGCTTCTGATTGATTTGTATTTCATGACATTTATGACATTGACATTTATGACATTTGACATTCAGACATTTATGTTTTTTGTTTATAAAATAAAAAGCTTAAAACTGCAGGTTTGTGCATTGAACATCCCGTTTTTTTAGAGAATGTAATTTTTCAATCAATGTTTATCACATTGATTGATATAATATTTGGCTCCATCTTAAAATAAGCTTCTGATTTGATTTGTATTTCATGACATTTATGACATTGACATTTATGACATTTGACATTCATGACATTTGTTTTTTGTTTATAAAATAAAAAGCTTAAAACTGCAGGTTTGTGCATTGAACATCCCGTTTTTTAGAAAATGTAATTTCAATCAATGTTTATCACATTGATTTATATAATACTTAGCCCATCTTAAAAATAAGCTTCTGATTTGATTTGTATTTCATGACACATATTTTTAGCAAAATATTTGGAACATTTATGTGCATTTCAATAGTATAATAGTAACATTTATATATTATGTACAATCATTTTTTTAAAAAATCTGTAGCAGATTTAACATTCCCACTAGATGGTATGGTCTGGAACCATTCAAGAAATGTATTGAAATCAAAAAATAAAATATTAACTATAAATTTATTAATAACTGAACCTTTTTTTTTTAGCTCTTTCTCATATCAATTATACTTCAGATGAATGAAAATCATGGAAAGTAAGTATATAATTTTATAAATATACTATGATTGTTAAAACTCATTAAGAAAACATGCAATATGATTGAAAAATTATTCAAAATTAGTTTTAAAGCATTATTTTGCATATATCAAACACATTCACTCATGTCAAACGTATCGTAAATGCTCCAGCAAACTACTTGATTAGTATCTTACTGCATAGACCATCGCTATATAGACAGTTAAAATGAAAATTCAGCAAGTTATTAAGCTTAAAACTAATCAATAAATTCCTTTGTGACAAGGGTATTTTTTTAGTAGTTTGCGCTCTGTTCATTACCACATAAACTGCTCTAAGGCATATATAATCTTTTTTGTTTGCAAATTTATGCATAAAAGGAAATTTTTAAATGTTGACTTTTGTATACTCTGTGTTTAATGTATCTGTTTTTATAATATCTTTTTTTTCCAGAATTCTGCCTTTCTCTATGGTTTAGAATTGTTTACTTCCATTTTAATGAATTTCATTGGTATGTATATTTGTATTTTTAAGAATTTCCGTTTTTAAGAATTTAGGTTTCAAATATGACCACTTATTGCCATACATATTTTTATAAACCAAATTTATTCAACTGATGTGTTTATAAAATCCCCTTTCTTACAATTTTACAATGATGTACTTAAAAAAATCTCAAAATCCGTTTTTTTTTAAAGAAAATTCTTGCTTTTGTGCTAAAATTGTTTATGTTAAACATTGTATTTTTATTATGTGAATAGGAAAAAAAGAAGATAAATTTCTTCTTGGAATGGTTTTTACAAAAACTTGGGTGTACAGTGAAGCACTATGGTTAGATTTACTGATACAGTAAAAAAAAATAATGTTCTAAATGATAATTTTAGTATTATTTCCTTGGAATAATTAAATAAAAACTTTTTTTAACCTGTCCTTTAAAACAAACTTTTATTCCCTTCCACAATAAGCAAAAATTGTTAAAAATTTTATAATTTATTGCCAAATCTTATATTGATTGTAAAGTTTATTGAAAATTTCAATAATTTGGATAATGGGGGGAAAGTTTTTTTCCCCCCCCCCCATAACCCCTTTTTTTTTTGATAAAAATTGCCCTTTTTATAAAAACTTTTTTTTTTTTACTTTGTTCAAAACAAAAGGTTACTAAAAACCTTTTTTTTTTTTTTGGGGTTAATTAATAATATTAAAAAGCGTTCAAAACCCAATTTTTAAAAACATCCCCCTTTGGGTTTTTATTTTTTTAAATTTTCTTATAAATAAAAAAGTTCAAAAATCAAAGAAAAAGTCAGTTTAAAAACGATTTTTCCAAAGAAGGCGAAAAAAAAACCCAAATTTTTTTCCCCTTTGAACCCCTTTTTTTTTTTTTT
>JAFNEN010001444.1:0-27181 GCA_019343175.1 Oedothorax gibbosus | reverse complement strand
CAATTCAATCTTTGAGTTACTTACAGTTATGTAAAACTAACCCGGCAAAGTCACGAACATTTCGTATACCTCAGCCACGTGTGGACAATTAAGTCTAATTGCCTGACCCCCTTTTTAATATTAGCATAAAGTTTTTTTATGCTATTGGATGGACCATTTGAGTGAAATTGTTATTAATTAGCTAGAAAAGTATACTTTATATATTATTAATCGAAGTTTTATGTTAAAATATGGTTAAGTTCTAAATAACAAGTGGTTGAAGTCTAGAAAATAGTGTCGGATATTAACACTTAAATGAAAAAGCATCTATTCTTTTTGTTACCATTTTCATTTGATTTCGGAATTATTATTAAATTTTTATTATTTGATTTCATAAACAGTTATAATTAGTAAATGTGGTGCAATTAGGAAATTTATTCTTGAGTACATTATTTTATTATAAACCTCACCTGCATTTTAGTTTTGAACTATCCTCCCAAAAATATCATTTTCATTTCCAAGTTCAACACAACTATTGAATGTCCCCAAACCCGGGATATTCTGACTGCCGCTCCCTAACCATTTAGCCGCTCGATCGGCGCTATAATAATACTTCCACTTATTGCTCCCCTTCAGGGACATGTCTAAATTGTGGAGGTGGCGATAGATGGCAGCATCTGTCTTCTATGTGTGTGTATGTCTTGTCCGTCCTTCTTGACGATTGCTTATAAGTGGGTCTTTGTGACCAAGCACACAAGCCTGAAAATATATGTCTACCAACCACTTATTGCATTATAAAATCGTTCGAAATTTTTTTTCCTACGGGGCTGCTTTATTGGCGGCATAGCATATGAAGACTCTGTATATTCCATAGAACAGAGAGCCATTTTTTTGGGGCACCATCTAGGCGACTCTCGCTACCAATTTTGACGCTCAGATTACAATGAATCTGAGCTCTCTGATGTGGATGTTAAAGTATGCCAAAATTTAATTTTGCCGAGAGAACCCAAGCCAAATGGGTACTCAAGGGAATTTTTACATTCCACATAATCATGTGACATGCTTGCATACGATTTTTCCAATAAAGGAAATCTGACTACTCAGCCGGTGCTCAAACCCACAAATTCGGGCTTATGAGATGGACACGTAATACCTTTCAGCCACTGAGCCGCTTAAACAATAAAAAACTTATTTCACTTTACTGATTAGTCTATTGCATGTTAAAACGCTATCCTATTTTAAAGAAAAATACTTTTACATTTTGATTAAAAATGTTTCATAAAAAACCTGTTTACTCTACATAATATAAGTGCCCTGTTTCCCAATAGCTGTGTGAGTAGCACACAAGTTTAGATTATAGAGGGGCTTCAATAATGGTTAACAGAACTGGTTAACCGTTATTGAAGTTTACAGGTTAACCATTATTGGAGCAGACTAGACCATTACTAGATTGATAATTATTTGTCTAACTAATAATTATTTTGAACAAAATATCGATATACTAGTATTTCAAGGATATTTTTTAATTTAAAATATATTTACAAACTTAAGGGAAATGATTATCAAAATATCGATTTTGTGTGGTTTTACGCATGCAACTGATTTTTATTTTTAATATCTTTCAGCATTTAACTGAATTCTAAAAAAGATTTTTAATAATCCAGATATAAGAAACATTATCAACATTGAAGATCGAAAGCTGTGACAAACAATACGAAACTTGTATAAACTTGTTAAGATTAAATTTTCGCCCTTAATGTTGGCTTTTTTTTCAAGTGCATCTCATAATAAGGAAACAACTTCTACAGAAACTAAAGATTGATTGGTTGGTACATCTAGTTCCGGCTTGTGTGCTGAAACTATAGATATTATAGTTAAAGTATTAGATTAACTGATCACGTGACCTCCAATGCTAACGACGGGACGCGCATGGAGGCCTTTTAAGAGGGCAAAATTGCCAGTTTTGCTGCCACTTTAAGGAGAAAAATACTACGAAAAAATACCATCTAATTCTAAAATTACAAAAAATACTAGAAAAGGATTTAAAGTCACTAAAAAGATTCCAAAATGCAGCTAGTATTTTTACGATATTTTTAAGGAGGATATTAGTATTTTAGAATAATTCTAAAATTACAAAAAAATATCGTAAAAATACTAGCTGCAATTTGGAATCTTTTTAGTGACTTTAAGTCCTTTTCTAGTATTTTTTTTGTAATTTTAGAATTAAATGGAATTTTTTCGTAGTATTTTTTTCCTTAAAGTGGCAGCAACACTGGCAATTTTGCCCTCTTAAAAAGCCTCAATGCGCGTCCCGTCGTTAGCATTGGAGGTCACGTGATCTGCCAATCTATTACTTTAACTATGAAATCTATGGCTGAAACTGAAGAATTGGTTGGTTGGTTGGTTGGTAGACATATATATTCAGGTTTGTGTGCTTGGTCAGCGACCCGCTTATAAACCTTCGTCAAGTAAGACAGACACAACAGACAACACACATACATAAGTGGATCCATCTAATTTTTTAGAGACAGAGGCCAACTAGAGGATCCCCAGAATTGGCTTGTCACCCCCAGAGGTATTGATTTGGTATGGGAACTTAGAGGACTTTCGGACCCAACAGATTTAACGAGCACGTACTCCGCATATACTCGGTAGGTCTTCAGTGGTACCGAGACTCGATCGCAGGACCTTCCGATCCCGAGACCGAGACGCTGACCACTAGGCTCACTACGGCCCCAACTGATAAGGTTTTTTTTTAGGTAATTTGGAAATTTAATTGTTTCCGCTGTCTATTTCTAGACTTCTTTAGGAGCATTAACACAGAAAAGTACGCCTCTCAATTTAGAACCCTGGTCAAGGGACGAGGTCGACACCTGGTCGATTCAACAGAACTTCGAGGGACATCGTAAGCTTACACTGTTGGGACTTTCGACTCCACAGATTTAACGATCACGTAAATCGTAGTGTACTTGGGCACCCCAGGGATTTTTCCTCCAGCATGAATACGTATCTAGTGTGGCTAGGGTGAGGACAGAACCAAGAACCTTCTAGGTGAGAGGCTCGTCGATTATCACTCTCGGCCACTGGGGGAGGGGGGATGCGGTTGTAAGTTGGTTGATACAAATATATTCCGGCTTGTGAGCTTGATCAGAGACCGCTTATAAACCTTCGTCAAGTAAGACAGACACAGACAGAATTTTTACTGACACAGAGAGAGAAAGTTGGCTGTAGGTTGGTTGGTTGGTTGGTACATGCATTTCCGGCTTGTGAGCTTGATCAGAGACCCGCTTATAAACCTTCGTCAAGTAAGACAGACACAACAGACAACACACACACATAAGTGGATCCATCTAATTTTTACGGTTGTAGGTTGGTTGGTTGGTTGGTTGGTTGGTAGACATATATATTCAGGTTTGTGTGCTTGGTCAGCCACCCGCTTATAAACCTTCGTCAAGTAAGACAGACACAACAGACAACACACACACATAAGTGGATCCATCTAATTTTTAGAGACAGAGGACAACTAGAGGATCCCCAGAATTGGCTTGTCACCCCCAGAGGTATTGATTTGGTATGGGAACTTAGAGGACTTTCGGACCCAACAGATTTAACGAGCACGTACTCCGCATATACTCGGTAGGTCTTCAGTGGTACCGGGACTCGATCACAGGACCTTCCGAGACCGAGACGCTGACCACTAGGCTAACTACGGCCCACGGTTGTAGGTGTAGGGAGGCAGATTGAAGTCATTCAGCTGTCTATTTTTAGTCTTAGGGAGGAGCTTAAACACAGTCAATTTCGCGCACCTCTTCATTGAGAACCAACGTCAAGTGAAAAAAATGGTCATATAATATTCTGTCATAATATAAATCTAAATTGAATGTGGTTGACAAAAGATGAATTGAAAAAAGGGCGTATAAAACTACTCGACATTAATTGCCACCCTACAAATCAATCCATTTAAATTATAGAGTAGAAAATTATAGATTATAAAGTGGCTGCAATAATGGCTAACCGAAATTATAATCAATAATTGGTCTTAACGAAACATCGATTGGCTAGTATTTCAACGATATTTTTTTTAATTTTAAATATGTATTCTCAAACTAAAGGGCATCATCATTATCGCAATATCGAATTTAAGGGGATACGGTACCCAAAAATTGGTCAAAATCTCGATTTATTAATTTTTACTTCTTATTATTCACAATATTTGTCTAAACATTTACTGAAAGTTTTATAATGATATCTTTTATAGAAAAAAAAGTTATTAAATGTTTTCTGGAGTCATTCCTATAAGTTTGAATACGTATTTCGTCTGCTTTCAACCTTTTTTCTTTGTTTCGGATATTTTAATTCTTGTGTTTAAAAAATCCCTAAGGCTTTTTTGCTAATTAAGTAAGAATTTTGAAATATTTAACCCGTGCTTCTATATATATGGTGCACGAAATTGTGCATGGAATAAGGTCTACTATGTATAGTAGATTTTTTTTTTAAATGTTGAATTCAATAATTTGTATTTTTTTGTGATTTTTTGAGATTTTCAGTATAAATGCATGTTACTTTTTAACTGTAGCTCACATTTTAAAATCCATGCACAGTTTTTGAACAAATAGTTCTAAAAACAAACTATAAAAGTTTGGTGGAGTTATTCTCAAAATTGAAAGACGAGTAGCGTTTTAAAAAAGTTCAAAATTTTGACTTTAAAAAAAATAATAACAAACTACTTGTAAATATTTGTTTTTATTGCTAGAAAATGTTTGTTTAGAGTGAACATTATATAAAACCACTATAATTTACAAGTTTATGTTATTATTTCTAGAAATAATGTTTTGGGTACCGCATCCTTTTAAGGGATTTTATACATAATATTGATAACTATTTTTTTATATCTTTGAGTATAACTGAACTAAAAAAGTTGTTTTTAATAACCTGGATATAAAAGACATTGTTAACATTGAAGATCGAAAACTTAGAGAAACAATCTAAAACTTGTAGAAATTTATTAAAAAGGAAATCTCCGCACTTAATGTTGGCTTTTTCGTCGAGAGCATATCATAATAAGGAAGCAACTTTTACAGAAACTATTTACTAAGACGCTGTAGGAAAAACGACCTTGTCTGCAAAAACTGAGTTATGAGAAAATGAAGGAAACTTATTTAAGGGGACCAGAATGGCCGAGAGGTTTGGACCATTAAGCTAGCAGTCCGCGCGCTGTAACGGGTGCGGGTTCGATTTCCGCCTTCGCCCTGGGTGTACTTCCTTTCTGTTTGACAGTAAAAATTCTTTCTCTTCTGTCTTACTTGACGAAGGCTTATATAAGCGGGTCTCTGATCAAGCACACAAGCCGGAATATATATATGTACCCTACCCTACTTATTTAAGGTTTTTTAGCGTTTAATTTCTAAGACATTTTGAATTGAAATAAATGTTAGAATGGGTTATGAAAATGATTTATTATTGATGAAGAATACTGAATAAATTTGATTTTCAATCGTGAGAAAGACATTAATATATCGAAAAGATAGAAACAAAAGGCAGAGCGTATCTGGGGAGAAGTTATGACTGTCCAAAAGAAAGAGATAGAGTGCCAGTAAAGACAGAGTAACAAACAATTGTCAAATTTTACAGTATAAAGATACTCCGGTGCAACCAATCTCGTTGGGTTAATTTTTTATTGAGGCCTTTCAAATTACACTAAAAAGCAGGTAATGCCATGTCTTTCTTCTTTGATCTAGTAGATTCCATACCCAATTTTATTCTTACAATGTACCCTCTGAGGGATAAGCAAATTAGCTGAACTGTAAACATGTTTTCGCTGCATGAGATTAAGATTTAAAAGTAAAACCTAAGTTCAATTTTTAAAACTTTTTTTAAAATATATTTCTGAAGTATATGATTATAATTAACTCTTCCATACTTTACAGGTAATTTCATGTCTCTCTTCGTTGACCTAATAGATTCCCAACCTTATTTTAATTCCTATATTTAAAAATAAAAGAACTTTACCTTTAGATGCCGCTTCCAGGGCATCAGCAAAAAAGAACGAGCCTAAAGAATCCCCAAAGAGTCCAAAGTACCAGCATCACATGTTCCGAGCCTTAACCATCATAATTTAAAGTATAAAGATACTTCGGTACTACTAATCTCATTGAGTTATTTTAAATTGACAGGTCTTTCTTCTTTGACCTACTTTGATTCAGTACCCTAATTTAATTTCTATATTCAAAAAAAGGCATTTTAATTTATATTTCGTTTATAATAGTAGCTAATAAACAAGTAGGTTTGTTACAGAATCTGTCACTTACATAGCTTCCGCACAATATTTATGCTGAACAGGAAACACACTATTTATACACCTCAGAAAGAAATTCGCCTTACAGGGACTTCAAACTGAAGTATACTACTTGTTTGTGAGACTTACGGTTCGTTCTGTGAAAGTGGGTGACAGACGGACGGACTTAACGATTATAATACCTTCCACTTTTTACGTTATAAACGTAGTGTGGAAGCTAAAAGTACTTTATCTTTATATGTCGCTTACTGGGCATCAGCAATAAACACGAGCCCCAAGAATCCCAAAAGAGTCCAAAGCACCAGCATCACATGTTCCGAACTGCAACCATTATAATTTAAATTATAAAGATACTCTGGTACTACTAATCTCATTCAGTTAATTTATTTTAATTCCTCAAATGTCACACCTTGCATGATTTAAAATTATAAAGATACTCTTACTACTAATCCACATTGAGTAATTAGTTTATCCTCAATACACTTTTTGGGATGGATTTAGATTTCAGTTTAAAGATACTCTATACATCCACCATTGAATGAAAAGGGCGAATGCTTGACTCCCAAAACGTCTGTTGCTCCGAGGAGTTAGGTTTCTTTTAAAAGTAAACTAATTCCATTGAGCACAGTTGGCAAGGTAAACGCAATTCTGAATTCCATGGCTAACATATAATAGATTAGTATTTTAGAATGTGCGCCTATTTTAATATTGAAGTAATAGACTGAAATTATCACATTTGGTTCATTTATTTAAACCCCTAATAAAATGATATTTTTTATTTAAATAATTGTCTAAAATTAATAATATCCGTTTTCAAGGAAAAATAAGAACTAGTATTTAATTTAAAACTCAATTTACTATATTAATAAATCTAAAAAATAAAATCTTATGCAAAGAAATAAATCATTTATACCTTATCGTACGCACATTCGCATGCCACACATTATAATTCATGAATACAGTAGAGAAAACACTATATGATTTCTAAAATATTGTTGAATTCTTTTGATCTACAAAAATAACACCTCTACGGAGACGTGGTAAGATGTAAATGCATTACAAATTTTACCATCCATCATTGTAAATATAATATTATGATTAATGTGTAGACTTAGGTTGTTTAATATTACTATTGTTGGAATGAGATTGTAATATTTAGTTTTCGGTACACTCTACTATGTGTTTTGCAAATTCTGCTGATTCTTCTATAAACTGTATAAGTATTGGATAATAGAATCGAGATGATGCTGGTCTAGGATTCTTCCAGATTATATTTTTTAGATCATTATCTTCGAAATACAGTTCAGTGGTGCACTCGAAATAAGAAATCTATTCGAATCAGAAGAATTAGTGGATTTGAATTTCTGTTTATATTGGCTTTGACTTGAGCTGCCATCATATCCCTATTTTGAAATAAGTTTCAAACATTTTAACTGCTCATATTAATAATTGCTGAAATCATTCAATGTGCAGTCTATTATTCTTTGAGTTGTATGGTCTAAAAGAGCTTGAACATTCACTTTAACCTTTAGTTTTTCGACTTCATAGGAGCTGATTTCAGGATAACTGTTTTTCAATGCTTTTTGTATGACGTTGTACCAAGAAAATATACTTTTTGAGTGACTTCTGATATTTTTTATATTGGTGCCTGGTTAATTGAGCCTCAATTAACAAAGACAAGGCTCCATCAGCTGAGATAGTTTCAGAAATTTCCGCACATAGCTATTCTTTTTCAGAAAAAGATTTGCGGTATTCGAATGCTCTGAACGGGGAACTATAAATATCGTATCTTTTATGAATTTAGAAGCATATATCTCACCAATAGCTCTCAAAGTCATTTTGCTACAGAAGCTAAAGTTCCTGGTGTGTATTTTGTATGTAAATGTTCCGTTTTCCTTTGTTTTGGCCTTTTGCTACTTTCCAGGAAACCAGATGATGGCCGTCCTAAACCACTAACCACTTCTTATTTTTAAAAACAAAATTTTGCTTTACTCTATTAACCATTAAAAACTCTATATACGGCTGTCCATATCGTTTTAGAGGTTTTACAAAATGACTGTGCAGGTTTTTTCGATTTCAAAGTAAGATTTTTACGGGCATTTTGTCATTTTTTAAGTTCAAGTTCCAGTAACTGTACTTTATTATTGAAGGGCGATTTTGGAGGTAATCTTGAAAGCATTTCGTAGAATTTCCTCCTTTTTATCTATATGCGAATTACTTGAAGACCAAAATTGGAATTTTTTTCGAGAATGCTGCAGAAAATTTACGAAACGTTATCCTTTAATAGAGCGCAATATGCTTAACGCTGAGTGTTGCGTGCTTGGTAGACTTATGTTAATGAAAAAACATAAAGATCCAAATTCAGAATAAACTAATTTAATTTTACCACTTTTAAGTGATAAACAACTTTATGATGGATGTCAAATGAATAAAATATACAAAAGGATATGAAAAAACCCTTATGAATTTAACATTAAACTAGTCACAAAAAATTTAATAAAATTATTGAATATCTGCCAAATCAAATGCACCCAACATAAGGTTATTGTCAAAATATGACATTACTTTATCTTGAATAATTCATAATAGTCATTAAAAAGTATTAAACTGAGTGTTATTTCAATGTTTAGAAAACAAAAGCCATAGTACTCATTATTTGCACAAAAATTTAATAAAATTATTGAATATCTGCCAAATCAAATGCACCCAACATAAGGTTATTGTCAAAATATGACATTACTTTATCTTGAATAATTCATAATAGTCATTAAAAAGTATCAAACTGAGTGTTACTTCGATGTTTTGAAAACAAAAGCCATAGTACTCATTATTTGCGTATTTGACCATTGAAACTTTAAAGAAATTATGCCTTACATATTTTCAATTTTTAGCCAAACGTGCGAAAACGTGCAACAGGTGAAAACAGTTTTGAAAACAACAATGTGAAAGGTTTCAAACTGCGTAGTAGTTTTTAGGTAACAAGACGTAACTATATAACAAATTTACTACTTTTTAAATTTTAACACAAAAAATATTATTAATTAAGAAGGTCATTCTTTTTAAATTAAAAAAAATATTAAAACACTTCCGAAAAATCCAATAAAATTAATTGAAGTTATACATACCATCAGTAGTAGAATTCATCATATTTTTTAAAGTTTTACAAACAAATAAATTTTTTGGACGCACACAAAGTAAGCAACCGTTTTTTAGAAATTTCGCACTGGAAATGAACTCTCCCGATTTGGTCAACTTTGCACCCTCACAACTCTTCCCAGAAGCAATAAATCTGTCGGGGGAGGTGACATATGATACTTCAGATATTTCTAAACAACCCCACGTAGATGGAAACTTAAAAGATGCCCTTTCATTTTTTTGGTTTTTGGCCAGCTTTTAAGGGGTTTTGCCCCACTGTGGCATTGGGTTAAATTTTTATTAAGTCCTCAAAATTACACTAAAAATCAGAAAAGATTATCAGGAATTATTCTAGTACTATCATAGAAGTTGGTCTACACTCTTGAAAATCCACTCCTATAGGGGAAGTGCATTTTCGGCACTGTAAAGGAGTTGAAATTAATTCACCCTGGGCTAAAACCGCTCGTTTTAAGAGTGTAGGACGTAGATTGTTTTCTTTTATTTCTTTTACCCACTCCGCAAAAAGAGTGAAATCCACTCTTACAGGAGAAGTGCATTTTCGGCACGGAATGGAGTGGAAATTAACTCAGACTGAGTTAAAACTGCTCGTTTGTTTTAAGAGTGTACTAGATTCTAAACAGTAATTTAATTCCTATATTAAATATATTAAAAAAAATTTAACCTTTTGTTATCGCTTCCTGGGCATCAGCAATAAACACCAGCCTCAAGAATCCCAGAGCAGTCCAAAGCACCAGCATCGCATGTTTTGAAACCGGCGTCCGCAGCAAGAGGATAAAATCTAAAACCCAAGTTCGTGCACGTGTTGTTCTTTTGTCTGTCTGAAAAGTGCGAAAATGACAAGCCGCTGGACACACAACAAATGCCACTTGATTATGTTTACTGTTGCTGTTGTCGTAGTTACCGATAAGTTGTCAATGCAGCAATCAGAAATCGCTTTCGGGGTTAAGCTTGTTCGTGTGTGCTTGTGCAGTCTTTGACCCATTTGTGGAAGAATTTTTTTTTAGGGCAATAAAAAAAGATTCGTGATAGTTTTAATTTTTGGAGAGTATGTATTATGGGAAATCAGTCCTTTATATAGTTCTGGGAAAAAATGACTTACCAAGCGTTAAATTACTCCTATTCAACATTTTTGCAGTAAAAATGAAACTTAAATAATAAAATTAATTAATTGACCCATTTGTGGAAGGATATTCGTTAAAATGGAAATTTTAAACCAAAACCATTATTTTTATGGGATTTCAAAAGAAACGGATTTATTTCGTTTTACTGGATTTTTGTTGTAATGACATTCGTTATAAAGAAATTTCACGTGTGGTAAGAAATGGCTTAGTAAATGGTTGATACTAAATCAGTTCAAGTTAAATCTTCAAATTAAATTTCGATACCCATACTGAATAAATACTGAGTCAAGCAAATGATTCATGCGTTTCAAGCTTTTTTAGTACATTTTAAATGTGCCCCGGAATTTCATTGTAAAAGGATTATGAATTTTATTGTTAACGACAATAAACTGACATGTCGAAGTAGTAAATTTTCTTGCCAATCGTCGTCAATGAGTTAATACATCCACTGAAACTGGTTTAACTTCCGTTTTGACTGTTTTTCAAGTTACTCTTAATGGTTTAGAGTAAATATTGTTTACACAGTGGACATTAAAAACTTTTACTATAGTTTATTTTTACTTAGTATAGCTACTTACTGTCTTAGTATTGCTCGGCGACCTTATCCTATGATTAATCATCATGGCAGGTTACCTACATATGTGGTGAAATGTATAAAGTTTAGTTGTCCCGTAATTATTTTCATTTCATTATCTTGATTTTGACTTTATTTTTTTGTGAGTTTCCATTTAAAAATCATTCATATTCTCTTAAATCTTAGTCAAAAATATTTTCATTTTCACTATTAAATTCACTATTAAATCATTCATATTCTCTTAAATCTTAGTCAAAAATATTTTCATTTTCACTATTAAATTTAAATAAATCTATATTTTTGATGCCTTTCAATTTGAAAAACAAACTAATTAGAGATTCATGTCTATTGTGTACAAACTATAGTAAGTATTTTTTAAACCCTTTTAACTTTAAATCATTAATAAGAATATATTGATAGTTTACTTTTTTTGCAAATTAATTGGTTTTGTTAATTTTCTTTAGCTATTAAGTTGCTACTGGAAGTGCTGACATATTTAATAAGTATGACATGAGATACCCAGCTTTTATATTTTTGATAGAAACAAAAGGAATAAAAAAATTTATCCGAAGCAAAATATTCCATTTAAATGACAAAACGAGTTCCCAGTAATTTTAGTTTTGTTTAAAAGTTTTCAAAACTTTATTGCGAAATAACTTTTTCTTATCAGAGAATATAATTCGAATTTAAAAATATATAGAATGGTTTTATAATACAAAACTGTTGTAGTGGGTGGTTGCATGACCATATTAATTATTAATTTATTTACCATAGTTAAATTTTTTTAGTTTAGTTTGAATTATCGTCGCACTGTAGCTACACGAGGACTATTGGCGATGGGTGTCGTAATTAAGTATTGCAATTGTCATAAGTTAAAAATTTTAAGCAAAAATAAAGGTAGAACTTATAAAACTAAATGTTGTTCTTTTAGTAATTAATATCTTAAATAATTAACGTTAAGCAACGATAATCAAGAAGGGGGGAAAAGAATGGAATCATAAAAAAAACCCACCTCGTCTCTTGACCAGGGTTCTAAATTACGAGGCGTAATTGGCTGTGTTGGCCGTAATTGGCCATAATTGGCAACGCGACGTAATTTAGAACTCTGGTCAAGAGACGAATTCCCGGAGCCCCACCCGGGGCCTTTTTTTATGATTGCATTCTTTTCCCCCCTTCTTGATTAGTAAGTTTCTCAATGCTCGTTGCATTCGGATTATTCGTTCAAGCTACAGACCACTCCGAAAAACGAGCGTTATTTTATAACCACCCTGTACATGCTTCAAAGGCGTGTTGCGTTGAGTGCCTTTCAGGGGTTCTCTGGTCACTTGACGTTGGTCCTAAATTACGACGCTAATCGTCAATAGCGCTCGGGTAGATCTAGTTAGGCGATATAACTCATACTAACCCTGACAAAAAAAAGCATACTAACCTTGACAAAAATTACGAGCAAAAGCAAGTTTAACTGTAATAGTACGATTTTGTTAAAATTTCAACCAACTAGTGAAACAAAATCGTCTCTTTTCCGCGTATTTAAATTACGAGGCGTAATTTGGCCGTGTTAATGCTCCTCAGCTAGAAATAGACAGCCCGAAGTGTAGCCGATGGCACCTCGTAATTGAAAGACCTGGTCAAGTCACGAGGTCGATATCTAAGCGGGCTTCCAAAGCAAACCAAGTGCTATTCTGTTCAAAGCAGAAGTACTTAGTATTTGACTTAGTACTTAGTAGTAGTAGTGACATCTATCGCAGATGTTTCTTATTAAAAGTTACACATAAGCTACTGTTTTTGCTTCTGCCATCTAGGGCCTTTTTTAACGGTGTTTTTTATTGGTGTTCCCCGAGTACCCTAGGACAGACGTGCTTGTTAGATAGGTGAATAGTCCCGACAGCTTTTGCGAAGTTCCATTAGCTAGTAACTCAGATGTTGACTTCGTCATTTAAACTCGGTTTTCTATTACGAGAAGTTTATCATTCGCGTTGAAGCCGCCACTTTGGCCCCCTGCTCTGTTCGAAGGGTCCGTCATTTAATGATCTATACTATATACCGGATGGACTGCACCATATTAAAAAATGGTACCGATTCCAGATATCTAGAGACAACTATTTTTCTTCTTCTCCAACAGTGGCACGTGCACACTTGAGTGGTGTTCTAAAATACGATTCTCGTCACCAATGGACTTCAAGTAGCTCTAGTGTGGTGCTAATTAAAACCTTACCCAATAATGGCGTACTTTTTTGGCTCCTTTTAACGACTCATCAATACTCTCTACCTAATATTACCTACAATACCTCGTGTTGGGGGGATAGGTACATATATATTCCGGCTTGTGTGCTTGATCAGAGACCCGCTTATAAGCCTTCGTCAAGTAAGACAGACACAGAAAGAATTTTTACTGTCACAGAGAAAGGAACATACACCCAGGGCGAAGGCGGGAATCGAACCCACACCCTACAATACCTACAGTTAGAGATAAAGTTCTAAATGTGTTGCCTAAGGAAGTAATTTTCTACTGCGCTTGAGCTCCACCATTTTTCATTGCGCTTAAGCTCCAGCATTTTGCTAGATCCAAAATTGTTCGCACTGTATGATTTCTGTTAGCACAGAACCATCATAAGGAATCTCAAAAATCTACAATGTATACGAACCAGCATATATTATTATTGCCCCCTTGTAGCTCTAGTGCTACGATATTTCAAACTATAACTTAACCATCACATATTATTTATCGACACAACCGGGAGCCCGGATCTCCTAGTGCGTTGGATCGCAGCCCATTACGCTAACAGTCTGCGCGCTGTAACGGGTGTGGGTTCGATTCCCGGCTTTGCCGTGGGTGTACCTTCTCTCTCTGTGTCAGCATAAATGCTGTTTGTGTCTGTCTTACTTGACGAAGGTTTATAAGCTGGTCTCTGATCAAGCACACAAACCTGAATATATATGTACCAACAAACACAACCTACCAGTGATAACAACAGCAACAAATGTTCTTGTTTTTTGCTTTACGTTTGAAGGAAAAAAATACTTTACTTTTGCAAAAACTGTTCAATAAACCATTTTGTTTTAGAGTTTGGTTGAAAAATTTCAGCTCTAAAGTTACAAATGGGCTATTTGTAACGGGTCTTATATTTTTAAACCACGATCAAATAACAAGGTCCGCACCTAAAAAGCCCTTACAAAATTCAACTTTTTTCCCCAAACACCCCTGAAAAGTAATGCTAATATTTAACAATGTTTTTGTGCGACATTTCATACGAAATCTTTCACTGTATAGTCAATGCGTACCTAAATTTGTGAAATGACGACATTATCAGAAATGTAGAGAAATGCAATGAACATTTTCACATTTTTTATCGGTTTGTTATATTATTATGTTTTTGATAATCATAATATTTTATACTTGCATGAAAAGTTGGGTGGAAAAGTTTTGTAAAATATCTTTTTAAATAATTAAGCTAATCGTGATAGTTGGGTAATGTGTGATATATGGGCAATTCTACCATAATTTTTAATTTTATGTCCCTTGGGCATAACTTTTGAAAAAATTAATATTTCTTTTCAAATTTTTCTTATTATACTAATAGACTGGTCCTTAAACAATTGCAAAACGGAATTTCAAAGCAAAGAAACTCCAAAAATGTTTTAAATCACAAAACAATACAGAAAATTCCTTACCGTCGTATGTCCTGAATGTCAAATTTTTAGTTTAGTGCTCAAACTAACAAATTTTTGAGCGAAAAATTACATTTATTTGGATTTTTAATTGAACTACTACTACATCTTTACCAATTCTTTCCATAAAATTTTGGCTTTTAATATTTATAATGTGTATTTCTCTTCTCCTAACTTTGTCCCTGGGTTTTGGTACATTCACTGACCTCATTGCTAAAGTGGTGAAGAAAAGCACTGGAGAAAGCTCACATTTTAGATAGTAGCCGCATTTTTTTTTGCAATACTTTATTAAATCTTAAAAGTTTAAAATCTTATTTATCTTAAACGTTTAAAAAAACTCAGTAAAATGAGCTGCGAGGCTTTATTGCTTTCCTTACAGTCACCCAGGGTTAAGATTAATTTTTGCTTGATAATTGATTTTTTTCTTCTATAAATATGTTTAAGTGGAGTATAAGAAGTAAAAAAAACTATTTTTATTAAACTGGAGTTAGTTTCAACACAAACAAGACAGGAAAACATCGTGAATTTCCTTACCTTCCGTTCTGTACCTTCCATTCTTTACCATCGCATTTATCTAGGGATGGAAAACCTAAACCAGTTTTAAGACTAACCGGTTTTTTGTGACTTCGGTTTCTTTGAATTCGTAAGGCCGGTTTAGACCAGTTTCTTGCATCGTTTTTTTTTTAAAAAACTGCCATCCCTTATTATTGGTTTTGTTTTTTACAAACGAGCTTTGCTGAACTTTTTTTCGTTATTCTAGAACCATTATAAGCAATTTTACATAAATTTAAAGTGACTTTGAAAAAATAAATTTCACAAGTTTTTTGTACCTAAAATAAAAAATTATGGTAGAACTGCCCATATATCAACCTATTTGTTTTAATTAATACAACGAGATATTGTTTAAAGATACCAACCAAATTTGTAGCAGAGCTGTTCAAAAGGAAATAAGTAGATAATATTATAAATACCATTACAAATAGATATTATAACTGCAAATAATAAACGAAGAATTTTTTCTTGTCGCACTATTTTTTTAAATTAAAAGAAGAAGCCATATTTCTCAAACAAATGCATTACGAGATTTAATTGTGGTTCCATTAGATCTGGAAAATTTTTATTCAAAAAGATGCATCACACTTATATTTCCGAAAAATAAAAGTTTTTAAATTTTAAATTTTTTAATTTATCCCTTTCAGCCTTAAAAAATACCTGCTTTGCTACTTAACAACGAACTTATTTCTGCCTTTTCCCGAGACAGCGACCCATCGGATTTTGAAACAGCATGATTAATAGATGCCATAGAAAAAGAATGGAATAGTTTTTTTCATCTTTAAAATATATTTTCACTGTTCTATGGTAGTTCGTCATCGGAAGAGTGTGAAGCCGCATTTTCCCTTTTCCAAGGATTCTGTAGAAGTTGTTTCACTATGCGAAGAGTGTCTGCGCGCGGAAAACAACATCCAGGGATAAATCAAAACAGACGTTTGCTCTCTATTTTTTGTTTCTTTTTTTTTGGGGGGGGGGGGGCGACTCACTTTCACTTAACGAGGGCTATTGACGTCGTAGTTTTGAATCGCGGTCAAGTGAAGAAGACGTCAACTGAGCTGACACTTAACGCAACCTCATCGCATCCATACACGGGGCTTTAGGATTTTAAATCAACAAGATTTAGAGTCAGGAGTGCCAGATCAGGAATGTGCCTCGACACTTGATGGTTCAAAACTACGAATGTAACTTTTATTCATCTAAACAATGAATCAACATCGGTTATGGAGCAGTTTCATTCTAAAATTTAAAAATTTAATATATTTAGGTTTAAAATGATTAACCTATGTTATTTTTGTAAAAATATTGCTTTCTCTCGAACTGAAGCAAGCGATTAAATGTTATTCCATTCCCATTTTACTTTTAGCATGTGTACGACATCAGTGTAATATCCAGGGGAATGCAATTTTAAGGAGAAAAACGTGGTTTGGGTAAATATAAATCCAGCAGTTATTTGGTTGGAAGACATATATGTCTATTCAGGTTTGTGTGCTTGGTCAGAGACCCGCTTATAAACCTTCGTCAAGTAAGACAGACACAACAGACAACACACACACATAAGTGGATACATCTAATTTTTAGAGACAGAGGCCAACTAGAGGATCCCCAGAATTGGCTTGTCACAGAGGTAATGATTTGGTATGGGAACTTGGAGGACTTTCGGACCCAACAGATTTAACGAGCACGTACTCCGCATATACTCGACAAACACAAACATCGATGCCTTATCGGGATTCGAACCCGAACAAAGAAGCTCCAAAGGCTAGCTCCCTAACCGTTGCTTCTCCGGTCGGCCAGCAGTTATTACATGCATCTGTGTGTGTTGTAGACTATTATCAGTGGTGCTGGTCAGCGACCCGCTTATAAACTCGTCAGTAGCGAACACAGACACACACACCATAAGTGATCCATCTATTTAGACAGAGGCCAACGAGATCCCAGAATTGCTGTACCCCAGAGTTGATTTGGTATGGACTTAAGACTTTCGACCAACAGATTTAACAGCACGTATCGCATATACTCGTAGTCTTCAGTGGTACCGGACTCGATCGCAGACCTTCCATCAGACGAGACGCTGACCATAGCTCACTAGGCCCGATCTTGTGAAAAAAATATCCAATCCAAAAGATTCCAATTACAATATGTAGACAAATAACATTTAACGATGCAAATTTCTGTTGCAATGGTGCGTATAATGTCGCCCTTAACAGTCTAATTGGATGCCTACTCAGGTGTCGGCTCTGGAGACTATTTCCCTCCCCTTCAGGGACATGTCTAAATTGTGATGGTGGCGATAGATGGCAGCATCTGCCTTGTATGTGTGTGTTTGTCGTGTCCGCCCTTCTTGACGAAGGTTTATAAGCGGGTCTTTGTGACCAAGCACACAAGCCTGAAAATATATGTCTACAAACCAAACCAAATGAGGTGTCGGCTTGTCACTTGACTGTGGTTCTAAATTTAAACGCCCGTCGCAAATAGCCCTTGTGTAGCTCTGGTGCGACGATAATTCAGACTAACCTAACCTAATGCAATGGTATTAAGGTTAGTTAAATTTAATCTACCAGATTTATGTGTGTATGACTGTATTGTCCTTAGGTTAAGGTCCGATATCTCTAGCACACGTTAGGCGCGTTTACATGAGCCATTGAATCCATGGATTGAAGAGAAAAATCCGCAATTTTTCCCTCTTGGGGATATTTCGGCCCGGAAGAACCGGGAATTGCAGGGTGATGGGGGGAGTGGTTCGCAAAACCTCCAATCAAGGAGGGTTTGCGTTTCATTCCATGGTTTCCGCCACTTATACTTCTACTTCAACTTCTAGAATTCGGAATGTATGTGGTGTGGATTGTTTTGAATGTGGTTTTGAACTTTTAGAAACACCATAGTCCTTTCCATGTCCATTTTGGATCGTATGTATACAAAAACCCACGTGTAGTTGTCAGGAAATATCAGATGTCCCGCGCAGCTACGTCACGCATACATCATCAAAACCACGATTCCCATGTAAACGCCTTATTTTACGAAAGGGGGTTGATTGCGGAGTTTGGGTTAGAAAATCCTGCTCGACCACTTTTTCCCCTTCGGTATTCCATGGATTCGATGGCTCATGTTGGTTGGTAGACATATATATTCAGGTTTGTGTGCTTGGTCAGCGACCCGCTTATAAAAGTTCGTCAAGTAAGACAGACACAACAGACAACACACACACATAAGTGGATCCATCTAATTTTTAGAGACAGAGGCCAACTAGAGGATCCCCAGAATTGGCTTGTCACCCCCAGAGGTATTGATTTGGTATGGGAACTTAGAGGACTTTCGGACCCAACAGATTTAACGAGCACGTACTCCGCATATACTCGGTAGGTCTTCAGTGGTACCGGGACTCGATCGCAGGACCTTCCGATCCCGAGACCGAGACGCTGACCACTAGGCTCACTACGGCCCATGGCTCATGTAAACGCGCCTACAGAAATTATCGGTGAACACATTAAGGTTTAATCAACGTCGCACTAGATCTAAACGAGAACTAGTGACTTCGCGATTCTTTTTTCCCGGTAATGTGACGTGGCTGAAACCTTGATGAACGTGATTTCGTTATTCAATAGTATAACAATGGTAATAACTTTCAAGTTGAGACAAGCAGCCAACTTACAGGGTGGTTATAAAATAACGCTCGCTATTCGGAGTGGTCTGTAGCTTGAATGAATAATCCGAATGCCACAAGCATTGATACACTTACTAATCAAGAAGGGGGAAAAAGAATGGAATCATAAAAAAGAAGGCCCTGGGTGCGGCTCCGGGAACTCGTCTCTTGACCAGGGTTCTAAGTTACGAGGCGTAGCCAATTACGGCCAACACAGCCAATTACGCCTCGTAATTTAGAACCCTGGTCAAAAGACGAGTTTCTTTTTTATGATTCCATTCTTTTTCCCCTTTCTTGATTAGTAAGTGTCTCGATGTTTGTTGCATTCGGATTATTCATTCAAGCTACCGACTTCTCCGAATAGCGAGCGTTATTTTATAACCACCCGGTATTTTAGAGTGATGTCATTAATATTTGCCTGGAAATGTTGTTAGCCCATAGTTCTAACACTCCGCTATAAGCCTTAGTTACTTTAAATCGACTCCAACAGCTTCACGCACAGCCCTGCTTCGACACTGCGTGAAACTGGCAGCGGGTGAGATGCCATCAATCAGCGAACAAGAGGGAAGTTATAAAAGAGAGAAGCCCTCTTTCACAGTACCACTTTAGTGGAAAAACTGCGTTATATGGGAGATTGTGATTGCTGCTTTGCGCTTTTTGGATTTTCTGCTATTTGAATCACTCGTTTTGGAGTTTTTTTTTGTTTTGGATTATTGAATAGTAAGTGCTTGTTTATGTTTATAGCTTACTATTACCCCCTTTCAAAGTATGATTCCCTCATTTGCCTGAATCACGTATATTTAGATTTGAGGTACTCCACCACTTAGAAGCGAGAGTGTTAATAGGGAATACACAATACAGTCTATTCATTACACTTGTTTTTACTTATTTCTCTTTCAACGCTTTAAAATCTCTATATCCTGACTGGTTTTTCTAACTTGATTAGTGTACGTTTATTTATTTTATGTGGATACGAGTTAACTATTTCATTTCGAATACTTGTGTTTCCCGTTAAAGTATCTGTATACATACGAACTGTTAAAACAGTTTATTTTCCATTTTGGTATACGAATGAATACATTTTAATTCTATTAGAATTATATAAGCAGCTGTTGAGGAAAAGTTTGTTATATTAGAATATTAGTATTAGTCATATTAGAATTAGAAATTAGTCATCACATTAGTCTTTATTGAATTTTTTTCTTTCGATACAAAGGAGCGGGGAGGTGCTCTGCAATGGGTTCGCCGCGTTTCTGATAATCCCGCGACGTTCATAAGGCAAAAAATATTTGTTTAAATAATTTGAATAAACGTCGATTTGTCACACCCCAGTCAATCACGTAGTTTTCATGGCAACTAATAATTCTACTTAAATTGATTTGTAAAATATGAACAGATTATTTGAAACTTCTTTTTTATAAAAAGCCCTTAATTTTTGAAATTCTGCATTTTGTTAGCTATTTTAGTTTAAAAAATAACTTGCAATTGTTATTGAGGTTTTGTTTAACTTTAAAGTGTCCCATTCTAATTCTAAAAAATAAACAACTCTTTCATTCAATAACATTTATTGTTCGGATCTTTGGTGGTTTTATGTCGCCAAATATTTAAAATGATCGGTGCTTAATTGAATAATAGCGACAAGACTAAAAGAGAATGCATCTGTTTGACAAACATGTAACTACCGTTATTTAAAATTACATTTGTTTTAAAGTTTACAGATTTGTTTCGGTAAATTAGCGTACTATCTGCATCCGAACAAGAGCTAAAGGAAATTGATCTCTTAATTTTGACTTTAAAAACGATGGATTTAACGTGCACCATAAAAGTATACACGGTGCTATTTTTTTAGGGTTTTTTGTCTTGCGCGATCCGTTTACAAGATGACTAAAATGAGGGCAGTACCCAGGATGGCGGTAAATGTGCAACAAAGCAAAATAGTTGCTTCCATTGTCTTAATACGGTGAAAAAAAGGCGTTTAAGATTTAACAATCGTTATTTATGCAACAAGTGTGAAAAGTAAAACTTTTTAAAACTAGTGGATTTTATTTCACGAGCGAGGTACGAGCGAGAGAAATAATGACACGTGTTTTAAAAGTTTACTTTTAACACGTGTTGCATACTCTATTTTTTATCATTACGTGAAAAAAATAAAATCTCATTGGTTCAAAAATAATTCACGTGCTAATTGTTTTACTTAAAAAAGATCGGCATCGATAAATCTCTGGAACTACAAAAGGCAAACTTATTTTTTAGTTTAAAGTCAAACATTTGAACATGGATACTGATTCAAAAATAATAAAAAATTCACGCGCATAATATTTATAAATAAAGCGGATCAATAAATTTCTGGATTTTATGAAGATAATGAAATAGAAATTTTACTTGAAATGTTGGCATCTTATGAAAAGAGTGAAAAAAAAGTACTTTTTTTTCACTGCTTTTGGGTGAAAAAAAGTAATTTTGTATCACCGTTTCTAAAAAGTATAACTTTTCGCACGCGTCTGATATTAAAATTAGTGTAAAAATTGGATTTTTTTTCACGCAATTATAAAAAAAATTGGTAATTTTAAAATTTTCTACCAGATTTTTTTTTATAGAAAAGTTGATGGTTATAAATAAAAACCACTTATGCATCAACAATACAAGTGTAGTTATGATCAAACTAACAATAAAACATGCATTGTTTTCGACAGTGGGTTAGGATTATTGGTACATTCTACAAAAATCGAAATAGATGCGTACTATTGAAGCAGATTTTAAGACTTTTTCGATCGATTTTATTTGACTAAAATGGCCTTCCGGTGAGGCTCGTCAAGGAAGCAATCTACCGCGTGTTGCCGCAGCGAAAGAGTTAATCACTAACTTGAAAATATTTTGAAATGACAATTCTGACAATGTCTTTTACCTATCCCAAGAAAACATTAATATTTAGGAAAGCGTCCCATTCGAAATAAAAGGGGTTTGGAGGTGCCAAACAGAACTTCATTACGTAATTGACATAATGTGATGTCAATTTTATGTGACATCTTCTGAAGTTTGATTAAGTGTCCAAACGGAAGATTGTATGAATTCCCAAGGTCAAGTTTGATATTAATCATCCAACTAATGCAAAACCAGTTTTGTTTAATCTACTAAATGTCACTCCAGCTCGCAGTTGGCCAAGGTCTGATGTGCCCATATCAACTCTTCCGAGAAAGGACTGTTTAGTGTGAAGCATATATGCCCTGGTCAGGTGGCCGTGGCCAGCTTCACGCGGAAGCGCCATTGTTTAGTTGACAAGCACGATTGCTACCAATTTAAGCGATCAAAAGCCGAGTAGGCGTCATTTAAGAAGCGATTTTTCGAAAATCGAACCCAAACGGGTGTAAGAGGGCAAAACGGGAGCCGATTTCTAAATAGGAATAGCATTGTTAGATTAAAATTTGTACTTTTTATTTCAATTTAAAAGAAATTTCAGCGTGAATGAAATTAAGTATAAACACGTCAGAACACGTAGGATTGTTATTTGAATATCATTATTTTATTTTATTTATCAAATTAAATAGTTTGATTTTTTTAAACCGAATTAATTTAACTAATTTAGGTAAGAAATAAAGATATTTTTACGATGTCTTATGTCAATAAAAGCAATAACTATGATAGATCTGATGAATATTTGTGAGAAATGTCAATTGTCTTTACGTATATGTACTTTATGTTTATAAAAATGGCAATTTGGTACAGCTATGATATAATGGCCGATTGAATTTTGGTATTGGCGGCTTTTGGCGAAGTTGAAAATTTAACGTAGGGAGGCAATTCGAACCCATTTTTATGGGTTAGGGTTAGTTATACTAGGCACCCAGTTGTATAGGTTATAACTATCGTCGCGAACGCCGTTACCGACTGTGCTACCCAGCCCTGTCGAGTGGTCGAATATGGAGTAGATTGTTTACGACATTTTGGGCATTTTCGGGTGTAGGTGGGCAAATAGAAACTGGCTATTATAACATAGCTATTCTAGCAATTTTAACATTAACTACGGAAAACCCTCTAACTCCTAGAAGGGCCTGGATACAATCGGACTTCTTTTTTTAAAAAAAATAACTGGATCAATTGGTATAAAATAAGTTTACATAAAAAAAATTACCGTTAGTGGGGTAAGGGTACACCCGTGCAACGCCGGGTTTATAAAGCTAGTTCATGTTATATTACTATTAAAATATCTGAATTTTTTTGTTACTGAAACTTTTCGAATAAAATCCCCCCCCCCCCCCCTCTCCCCCGCCTTTACGTGAGTGTCCTGGACAAGTGCAATTCTGAAAACCATCAGGCCTGCTTATAAAAAAAAGTACAACTAACCCTCCTAACGGAGAATCCCGTATTTGAATCCTTACATTAAAGTATCATTAAAGTATCATGATGAAATGTGTGTTCTTTTCGTTTGCAGAAAATGCCTCGGCAGTTAAACGTAAGTCCACTGAGACGCAAACAGGGAGGCGGCGTTTTTGTTGGACCCCGAAGAGTTGCAGCATTCCCGGGGTTGTTCGGAAGTGGGAGTCTCGCAGAAATGGCAGCGAGGGTGGCTCAACATCCCAAGTTAAGGGCAAACGAGGTACCCCCTCACGATTGCCCATACTTCTGCCCATACTGTAAACATTGTGCGAAGATGTACGTAAACAAAATTTTTGCATGCCTATTCTTTGTTATTCCTGCATTTCATAATTCTTTGAGTAATTTAAATTTCTAAAACTTTACCCTCTGCTTGGGGATAAACTTTTTGGCCAAATTGAGTAAACTTGTTTTTATAACATTGCATTTAAATTTTTGACTCGTTAATTGCTTGTTTTGATATTTTAAATTTTTTACTTTATATACTTTTTAAACCCTTTAGTTATAATTTTTTTTAATTAAATGATAAAGTAAAAATAAACTATAAATAACCAAATGAAAAGTCACTTGACTGGTTTTATGCATCGGTATCCTTCTGGTGGAAGAATAAAATGTCAGTGGCTAAAAAAAAGTGTTTGAAAGAACTAAAACCATTTATTTCTTAAATCCTTACATTTTGGAATAGAACAATTAGGTAAACAATTCGGACTTTTGCTCTAAGTTTGCTTTTATAAAAATATTTGTACTGTTTCCCATCGTGAGGCCAATTGAACTTAAACTTGTAATTTATTTTTCAGTAAACATCTTCTGAATAATGATCTCGTGGATTTGCCTCTGGGGCCGGAGGCATATTATGATAAATTAAGGAAGATGGCGGCAAAGGAGGAGAAGCAGCGTCGAGAAGAGGTGCGTCGTCGAGAAGAGGAGCGACGTCGAGAAGAGGAAGAGGAGGAGGAGCTGCCAGCGGAGGTCGGCAGAGATGCGTCGGGCGATCTTGGGGCTGTTGTGGTGGCGGCCCAAGACCTCCTCGATGATGGCGCGGCGCCGGAGATCATCAACCAGGTGCCGGACATCACCCCTCCTCCTCAAGAAGTAAGATAGGCTTACTTAATGAAAATATCAATTTTTTTTTCGGAAAATTTACTAATTATCTTCTCTGGTCACTTTTTCTTGGTGAGTAAACTGTCTAGTAATGGGCATGTTTCACGTCTTCAGTGGCAACAGAAATTGTGAATGAAAACAAGCCTCTCTGCAAAACTTCAGATGAAATGACTGATTACTGAATGTGATTATTATTCACTAAAGTTACACCTTTTACAGCTGTTGAGTAATCTAATGCAATTTCGATCGTCTCAGACTGTGATAATTTTCACAGGCATTTTTCTACATAGCACTAAGTTTTCACCAATGAGCTTGAAGAAAATTTTTATTTTCAAACAGTGCTCACCAGAGAAAATTTATTTCCATCAGCATATCTATTGCCACCCAAGACCTCAATATGCCCATTCTCAGCGGTCTCGGAAGTCTTATTTGAGAAGGACACAAACAACTAAGCCTAAAATATTTTTTCTAATCTGATTCCAATAGTTAAAGTCAGGGCGGAGAGAGGGGTATGGAGAGGCCCCAGTACCTGCGCAGTAGCGCACAAAAGAAGCCAACGCCGCATTGCATCTTGGGATGCATAATGAGTTTCGGTTTTCAAGATCGGTAATGCAGACGAATGAGGTGAAAGCATGGAGTGTGAAAGATCGTCTTGGTTTAATAATTGGCGGATCCATAAATTGGTTTTGGAGGAGCCAAGACCTATTTTCAACCATTTTAATTAATGGGAGCTAATTAATTATCCATTTAAATTAATTAAAATATAATAATTATCCATTAAAATTAATTACAATCCATTTATTACATATATATTCATTGATGTGTGGGTTTTGCTCAAACACAACTGTAAAATAAAATGTTTTGTCTTAATTGCAAAGTATGCCTTATAATATTAACGAAATGAAGCATTCAAGGATATATTTCTAGATTTTCAAGGACTGTATATTCGAACATGCAACACCTAAATTTCACAATAGTTTTTAAAAATTAATTTAGAAAACGAATAAGCTCTAACTTTCAAATGAACTTAAATATGTGTTATAAAATAACCATTTAGTTATTAAAAAATCCATCTAAAATCACTTGCTCTACCTTCTTGGATTATACATAAACAAAAAAATAAAAAAGTAAAATAGGAACTGAGTCACATTGAAAAAGTGTTTTTAATGAAACAGAAATTAACATTTGCAGACTTCTGTTTATATTAAATAAACACGTAATGTAGAACATTTATCAAAATCCGATTCTTCAAAATGCTCTGAACAAAGTACACTGTGTTTTGAAGGATTCCAATTGTCCCTTTTGACAGCTTTTACCCATTCTTTTCTTAAAATTTCCTCTTTTGGAAACCTAAAATTTGGTAACAAGAAAACTTTTAGAAAACAGAAAAAAAAACTCTATTTAGCTGTTCATAATTTTTAACAACAAATGAATTGCTATATGTAAACAGGGGCCAAGTCCATTGGCGAATCTTCTACTATGCTTCTTATTTTAACATTTTAGTGAAAGTAGTACCTTTTTTTACATTTAGCGATTAAAATGTAATTAAAATACGTAACTCAAAATGAAAAATGCCTAACTTAAATGAATTAAATAAACTAAACCATGCAATAAATCCATAATCAAGTTCCGGTACGATCTAGTAGCAAAATATGGATTTAGAAAACTATATAATTAAATAATATTGCAATGTGGTCATATAGGCCCAATTACACATGGTCAACTCTTTCCTGCAATGATTGCCGAACAATGTTTCATCAAAATATCCAAGTTGCCATCAATATTGCAAATTTCTTGAAAGTGTTGCCAGCTATATTTCTGTATTGATGGTCAATGTTTTGCGTGTAGCCGCACCAATTATTCTGTAATCTTTGGTGACCCTTACCTAAAAACCGTGATTGTGCGGTTTTTTTTTTGCTTGTCTCTCAAAATGCAATGAAAAACTTATTATATTATACATGCCAAAAATTAGTATCAGTTTTAGAAATATGTTATATAGGGCATGTCTTCCTTTAATCAACAATCACAAAACAGAAGTATTTATTATGACAGACTTCTAAATGCTTGCACATGTAGCAAAAGCTAAGTTTAATTTTACTAAAAGACGTTTTTACCTGTAGTATGAAATACCAGCAATTTTCTTCGAAGATTTATTGTAACATCCAAAGGCTACACAGGACATTTTGAAAATAGATTTTACCTATAAACCAAAACAATATATGTATATAAGAAATATATACAAAATAATATACTAAAACCCAAAATATACAACCTAAAACCAAATGTTATTGAAATCCAAGAGGTCAAGGCCCCAAATTTTTTTATGATTTGATTTAACATGGAATTACCCAAAAATTAAACCACAATGCACACTTGAATGTATAAAACTACAATCATGCTAATTCTGCAACTACATAGCTACAAAAAGACGTAGCTTAATTTTTAAAAAATAAGTATCAGTTTTACAAACATATTATAATAGACTTCCTTTAATCAACAATCACAAAACAGAAAGATTTATTATGACAGACTTATAAATGCTTGCACGTGATGCAAAAGCTAAGTTTAATTTTAATAAAAGATGTTTTTACCTGTAGTATGAAATACCAGCAATTTTCTTCGAAGATTTATTGTAACATCCAAAGGCTACACAGGACATTTTGGAAATAGATTAAATACCTATAAACTAAAACCAAAGTAATATATAAATATAAATATATACA